>JACXGM010030958.1:0-13115 GCA_016801145.1 Umbra pygmaea
ATACCCGATACGTCAGTGTTTTTGACAAGTGCGACACAGGTATCGTTCAATGTCACATGACAAAGTGTTTCGACGACACTTTGTCATGTGACCAGCAGTGTTTTTGAAACACGTCTCGATACGTTGTTCCGATGCAGTGAGTGTCGAAAAACATCGAGACAGTTTCGACACTTGAGTGTCGAGCGCCCATCACTATGTTGTTATGGTCTGACCTCTGCATTGTTTCGGATTATTCTGCCTGTGGATTTCCCTAGTCGTACCTTTGCCATATACATGCTATTCCGGTCTGACCTCTGCATTGTTTTGGATTATTCTGCCTGTGGATTTCCCTAGTTGTACTTTTGCCATATACATGCAATTCCGGTCTGACCTCTGCATTGTTTTGGATTATTCTGTGCCTTTCCCATGGACATTTCTTACCGGTCAATAAATAACATTGTTCTCGCTTACCTTTGGAGTATCATTACAGCTTGATGGCCAGAATGACTTTGATACTGTAACTAGACGGTCAGTCAGGCTCTGTTACCGGCGAAATTCTACTCTATTCACTCCCTTAAAAATGTCACAAGTCCTTTTACCCATGGCTTACAGTAAGAGAGATTGCTTAGTGAACTCCATCTTTCATCTCTAACAATATAAGTCATTGGATGGGAGGCAATGGAAGGGAACGATATATGTCACAATGCTATTTGTCTCTCCCGCTTTGTCCAGCCAGAAGCAAAACAAAATGCTAATTGTTTGGCACATCCCCACCAACGGAAAAGGAATCACATCAGGAAAGTATAAAAATAGTAACAACATCTTTACTTGTACAACCAATCTTTATTGGTAAATCATAATGGCATTGCTGGTATTAGCTCAATGTCCATCATTACAATTATTACAAAACGTAATCCCATCTAAAATTTGTATGTTTGTCTTTTTGTGCCTGTTAACCTTCTATAATATCGCTGCTGCATGGCTGAATTCACAAAGTGTGCATCATTTTTGTAGAAAGGTGACACTTAATCTCCCCTTGCCCAGACCGGCATTGATGGGCACTCAGCTATAGTCATTGTGTTACAAATGTTAAACACCCAAACACCCACATGCATTCTAGTAGTACCCAGAAGTAGTCAGCATCCATGTCGCTTTAAGAGCACGTTGCTCTGTTAGTGGTATACTGCCTTGTTTTATTTATGCATGGAATGTACAATCCTGGAGTTCTTCTATAATAAACAATCTACTATGGAATACAACTACACCTCTGCATTCGGGTCCCCCTCTCTCAACCACACTACACCACATCGTGACAACAACCTTGTAGCACTGCATTATGTAATAACTTGACAAAATGTAATACATTTTGACTTCATTATGTAATAATCTGCCGCGTTTTGAATTAAACATTTTGAATGCAATATGTAATAAATTTCCCAACATTTTGTAATAAATTATTACATAATGCAGTGATTATTACAAAATGTGTATGTTGGACTTTTTTTTCATAAAAATGTAATATGGTGTACTAGTTAATAAACAACAAAACTGAATGTCTTCGTCTGTACAATTAAGCTAAATTAAGTTTCCCAATTATTAATTTAGACCCCTGTCCCCCTTGGAGTTATTGTTAACTCTGCTCTTAGTCTAAATAGCCACATAAAAGCTTTGATTTCTAGTAGGGGTAACTATGGTAGTGGTCTTTTGACAGGGCTCCTTAAAAAGACCATAAAAAAGCTTCAGTTTATTCAAAATGCAGCTGCTTGTCACGGTCGTGTAGATAAAAGGAGAGAGGAGGACACAGGCTGGCAAATGTAGCGGTTTTATTTGGAAGGAGCCGGAAAACAAACCCAGGAGTTGCAGGGTACGACCTAGTCGTGTATCTATCAAATATACTTTGTGCTCTCAACAGCGGCACAGAACGCTGAATACTAAATACGCTATGTTATCTCTCCTGGCAATACGCACACTCTACATAACCCGAGTGACTGGCACAACTTCAGGATGAGTAATACTGGCGTTTAACAACAATACACATATACAGCGACACCGGTGACTCACTTCTCACAACTGTACGTCCTGTGGATTGTTCCTGACCAGCCTTCTCCAACCGTAACAATATAACAATGAATCGCGCCCTCCTCTCCCTCACCTGGCTAGATATAGGGAACGATTGACAAGCTGGGAATAACCTGATGATTAGGTGCAATCAGTCCCTACCTGTACCAGATGAAGGAGTGGAAGGCGCTAAGCAGCACACATAATTATAGCACCAAACATACACACACAATACTCATATATACATACAATAACTAAATCTACAGTACATAAGCACTGGTCCAATAAACAACTAAACATACTAATAACTAAGCAATACATGAGTCCATGGTCTCAGTCCCTGATCAAACCTGCCATCTGCTGGGCAGGATGTTACACTGCTAGACTTCTAACAAAATTTCCAGGTGCCAGGGCTAACCTTGGTGAAGCAATCTATGCCACCATCTCTGGGCCAGACAGAGTAATATAACCCTAGGGTCCTTTGCGCCTTGACCTCGAGCCAAACAACCCCCCATAAACATTTTTCCGTTGTTATAACATTGGTCGAGTTAGAGCTATCAGCCGAATGGCTTAGTGCAGGCGCTAATGGAACCAAGGGTTTATCTCGTAAATAACCCCACTAATAATGCCCGGAATGTTACCAAATGTTTACAGTTGTACAAATATGTTCTGTACTTATAAAATGAGGCATTGAAAAGTCTGTAAGTACACCAGAAGTATATTTAAATAACACTTGCCTGATGACTGCTACTCTCGGCTGCTAGGCAATACATGTTGTGCTCAGTGCGTGTTCTCGCGGGATCCCGCGGGATATCGCGGTAGATTTTTCACGGGATTTTTTCCGTAATATTAATAATAGTCACTACATTTCCCTTAATATAAAATGCAGCAAATATGGTAGTTAATTCATGCTCTATCTAGATATATTTTATGTTTGTCAGCCGAATTCTTATCATATAGTTCAATGTTGTAATGCGCTTTTCCATTACGCCATCAAGGCTGTGCAAACTGGTCATGTTTCCGGCAGTGTTGAGTTTAACTGTTTAGACTATGTAGGATTTTGTACATGACAAGTTTTTTTAAATATGCAGTAGGCAGTTTAGATGAGACATGCATATTGTAAGACAATAGTTTAATGGCTAAAGCCCTACAAATAACACATTTAACTTCAGAACATACTTGTATTAATGATAAAGAAACACGTTGTTGTAAACTAGAGATTATCCTCAGGGAAATGCTTTGGATGAATGTGCACCCTGGAGCCACCTGGCGGCCATTTTTTGTATTGTGTTCTTTTAAAAACTGCATCTGAGATTAAATTAACTTGGCTGAAGTGTTCCTCGTTTTAATACAGTACAGCTCAACTCCTTTTTCACCCCTTTATTGTGAAACATATGTTTGCGTACCTCACAATCTTATATAAACTTCTGAAAGAGACACAATTTGGCTTTTAAAATTCCAAATATACTTTAGCTTACCCTTTTGAATTAGTATTTTTGAAAGAGCTGAAAAGTTGATGAAAATAGTCTGGCCTTTTCTGTTCAACATAAAATCTTCCAGACAACATTTATTAGGGATCATAAAAACATTTTTTTTAACCTTTATTTAACCAGGTAAGTTGACTAAGAACAATTTCTTATTTACACCAACGACCTTAATACACTGTCTTTGAGAGGACTGTAGATAGGAGAAACTAATCTTTTTTTGAAAACATTGACATTATGATCTTGGTTGACTCATCAAATCCCTGACAGATGCTGTTTTAGGGTTGTAGTTTTAAATGGACCAATAGCAAGGGTTGGATCCTGATGTCAAATACTTGACAGATGCTTTAAGGGAGGAGCATACCATAGACCATTGCAAGCACAGAACACATGTTGTCGAACCCATGACTGATGGTTTAGGGGTGGAGCATACAATAACCATGCCCTCTCGTCAACTTTTTGACAGATGCTGTTTCGGGGAGGGGTGCACAACAGACCAATAGGAAGGTTGAAACCCTCTTGTCAAATTTTTATTTTTTATTTTTAGGGAAATATCAGCTGCAGTATTCACATAAGTATTGTCTTCATTCTAAAACATGCATCATTTCCAATCCCACACATTTTTTATATTATTGCTTTCTATATTTTACCCCCATCCTAACCTTTACCCGACCAATTATTGTGACCAAATACATTTAACACTTAGCTCTAGCTTATACCTTTTATATTTTCTTCTTTATTTAAATTCAGTATTGTCCATCTATCTCTTAGCTACAGCCATGTTGGGTTTCTATTTGCCATGTATAGTTCTACTGTACTGTGATGCTTCACATAATTATGAAATTGTTCTATTGTCAATGACTCCACCAGTTTGGAATTAAAGATAAATATTTTTGCTAAAATAATTATCATATTATTAATCGACTGACTATTACATTTTAAATCTCCAAGTATTGCTATTTGTAACATTAATTCAAGATAAATATAGCATTTATTCATCCATTCTCGTACCTGTGACCAAAAACATGCTACATATGGACAGTATCAAAAAAGATGATCTATAGACTCTGCTTCCTCAGAGCAAAATCTGCAGAGTTGGGAAGATTGTATTCCCCACTTGTATAGATTTCTATTTGTTGACAGTATTTTATATAATAATTTTAATTGAAATATTCAAATTTTTGAGTCTGGTGTTGTTTTGGGTATTAATCCAAAAGCGACAAGATCGGAACATCAAAAATTTCTTCCTAGCTATTTTGTAATTTATATGGAACAGCAACCAGTTTTTTGTTCTTAGATGAAATTGGTATATTTCTTTGTTAATCCATATTTTCTTCATCCATGTGTGATCTTTGATACATGGTTGACAGACAAGCTCAGACCTTTTCCCCTCTTGTACTTTCTTCTTCCACATATATGGTAATGCTGCAGTTAGTTGATTGTATTTTTGTAGGGAGCAAATATCTCCATATGTTTTTGGTAACTGTATGTAAGGCAGCACTCCACCAGCTTCATTTATAATGTAATTTACAAATATTATTCCTTTTCAAAACATCTCCTCAAAGTATACAGGCTTTTTATCAACTAGTATATGAGAATTTAGCCACAATAATTGTTGTAAAATTTGGTCCCTATTTTCAGGTGGATTAAATTGAAATTGCAACCAACTTTTCATGGCTTGTTTAAAAAATAACAACATCTTAGAAATGGTTTCCTTTTCAAATATCTGAAAATGGTTTGTTGTAATTTGTAGAAATGGAAAAAGTGCCTTATTGAACAATGGGTGAAATACTCTTATTAGCTTACTAGAGAACAAATTATGATTTAGGTAAATCTTTTGTATAACTGATGCTTTTAATGAAAGGTCCAAAGCTTTAATATTCAATAACATTTGACCTCCGTGTTCATATATTTACTATACAAGTATGCTCTTTTTTATTTTGTCTGGCTTACAATTCCATATAAAGTTAAATATTTTATGTTCATGTAATTTAAAAAAACGTCATTGCCGAGTAGGCAAAACCATAAGCATATAGGTAAAGTGCGATATAACTAGAGAGAGTTGATTATGGTGATTTTACCACAAATAGATAGGTGCTGTCCTTTCCAGGGTAGCAATATTTTATCTATTTCAGATTGTTTTGTTAAATAATTTTCTTTAATACAACTCGATCTTTCATGTAGTATATGTATACCCAGTATGTCCACGTCCCCATCAGCCCACTTTATTGGTAATCTACACTGCAATGTAAAATTTGAATATTTTAGTGCTCCAATACGTAATATAGTACACTTATCGTAATTCGATTTTAATCCAGATATGTTTGAAAAGTTATCTAGATCCTTTAGGAAGCTATTTGAGCCACTCTTTTTTCCATCTCAGAAACATCTCAAAGATAAGATCAATACTGTCATTTAAGGACAATGAAGTTCACATTCATGCCTTTGTGTCATCCAGGCAAGATTACTGTAATGTCCTTCTATCGGGGCTGCCAAAGAAAAGTCTGCGGAGTCTGCAGTTGGTTCAGAATGCTGCAGCTCGTGTTCTGACTGGAGCCTCCAGATATGAACATATTACACCAGTGATGAGCTGCATTCACACCAGGTCTGGCAAACTGGTTGCATTGCAATGGAAGTCCATTCATTTCGATTGGAAGCAATGCGCACCGCTGCTGCAAATCTACCGGAACCGGCAAAATGTGGATGCGGTGCGGCAGGTGTGTCGCAAGAGTTGAAATAATCTAACTTTTGCGGTGCTTTGCCATACAGTGTCAGAACCGGAAGTTGATTTACCTCAGAGAAAGAGCTAATATGTCGCTTTCATCTATGGGTGTGTGAGATTGCAAGACAAGCTTTGACAGCTCAGTAGATAGTTTTCGTATTGTCAAAAGATTGATTATGATGTTGATTGCAGTGTTCAAGTGTGTCTGCATTACGATGCCGTACAGGGATTTTTTGCTGTGTCTCGTGTGAGCTTTAGTCTCTCTCCATTGGCTCCCTGTTCATGCCAGAGCAGACTTTAAGGTGTTGCTGCTAACCTATAAAATATTGAATGGGAGTGCACCATTGTATCAAATAGAATTTATTGTAGAAATAGTGATTCAAAACAAAACTGCCATGAGGGGCTAAACCGTATATATATGTATATACACATACACATACAGACAACCTACGAAGTAACACCACAGGGAGAACATGTAACAGGAAACAATAAGTCACACAGACTGAAGAAAACACATGAGATAAATACCACACCAAACGAGGGACAGCAGGGAACACCTGGGAACTATTCAAATACTGAAGGGAACTATTGGGGAACTGAACCAACATGCTAGACACAAAAAGGACACCAGGGGGAACCAAAACATAATACAGAGAACACTGGGAAAACCAAACCACCATGCAATGCATTGAACTGGAACAAGGACATACATGTAACACATGAGACTGAAACGAATCGAACAAAACAGTACAAGAAGGAGTCCAAACAATACTCCTCTTAACAGCCCACACAGGGCTGGACGTGACAGAAACATGAGTCATCAGCATACAAAGATACCTTTGTTTGTAAGCCATGGATTTCTAGGTTCTTAATTTTGTTGTTAGTTCTGATTTTATTGGCTAACATTTCAATTGCAACAGTAAAAAGGTAAGCAGACAGTGGACAGCCCTGCTTAACTCCTCTTGACAGATTGAAATTTTGCAAGATATAGCCATTATTAAAAATTTTACATCTAGGGTTACTATACGTAACTTTAACTCATTTTATGAGAGTCTCCAAAATTGAAATATTCCAAGCATTTATATATAAAGTCCAATCGAACTATATCAAAGGCTTTTTCAAAATCAGCTATGAAAACTAGGCCCGATGGTCCAGATATTTCATGGTGTTCTATTGTTTCTAAGCTTGTCTTATATTGTCTCCAATGTATCGTCCAAAACCTTTTTATTTCTAAGAGCTATGCATTTGGCTTAAATTATGGCATCACAGCATTGCAGTGTAAGAGGCCTCTTGACAGCTGCAATAGAGTGGAGTGTACATGAACCAATAGGAATGCACGAGGGGAGGAGCATAAAACGGACCAATAGGAACACACAAGGGGAGGGGAAAGGGACAGGGCTAATATCAGCTTAGCCAATTGGAAGGTGTCAAGAATCCGCCCTCCTGAGTTGTCTTCCTGTCCCTTTTTGGACCCTACTCCGGTTCCTGGGTTTCCCCTGCACTCCTTATTCACCAGGTTCCTGCCTCAATCATCACCTACACCTGCTCATCTGCCACACCTGGTTGATTGTCTCCCTCCCTTTATAAGGAAGGAGAAGACTGTCAGCCAGTGCCGGATTATTGTATAGCCACGTAAATATTCTACTATTTCGTGTTCTACTAATTAAGCGTATTTCCTCGTTCCCAGTTTTTCCATTCCTAGTATTTGTTCCTCATTGTGTCCTTTTATGTTCCTTCTAGTCCCTGTGTACCGAACCCTGCCTGGAGTACGACCCTCCCTGTGTACCGAACCCTGCCTGGACGACTATCCTCCCCGTGTACCGAACCCTGCCTGGACGACGAGCCTCCCTGTGTACCGAACCCTGCCTGGATCCCTACCCACTCTGTGTACCGAACTCTGCCTGACCCTGACCATTCTAGCCTGCCGAATAGGGGCCTGACACCCTACACACAATATTCCACAATAAACATTGTTAATCGATTTCATCTCTGCTTCTGGTTCCTTAACTTCTCCTGTACCGATCCTGACAGAAGGCTCGGTTCCACCTATCAAAAGGGTGGTCCTAATGTTTTGGCTGTTTGATGGGTGGTGCGTTCTACATCTCTCTTACAATAAAACACATTTTTAAACCACATTAACATTATTTATATAACATAAGTCTTAGTTTTTGCTACATTAAATTACAGGTCATTCTTTATGTTAGCTAGCGGTTAGCAGAACTTTGCTATCTACAGTAACATCAACCAATGTTTGCAGCTGTTTAAATTCAGTCAGTGAGAGAAAACAGCAATGTGACAGAGTGTTTGTGTCTGTCTACCATCTGAAAGCACTTGATTGTGCCGATCTTGGGAGTAGACTGACAATAGCAAATTCAGCTATTGTGGGAAGCCAGCCATTCATAAAATGAAAATGTAGTTAAACTATATTAAAATGACAAAATGTTGCAGATTACTTTGTGTACCCTTTGCTGTCAACCCTTGTCTCTGCAATTCATTTCACATTTGCTAGCTGACTTTTTATCTACCTGGTAGACCGAAGACCATAATAGAATTATAGAAGACAACAGATTATAGAAGGTGAGCATACTGTAAATAACCTGTACACTGTGTGGGTGTGTCAATAGATGTGTCTC
The DNA here is from genome assembly GCA_016801145.1 of Umbra pygmaea. NCBI lineage: Eukaryota > Metazoa > Chordata > Actinopteri > Esociformes > Umbridae > Umbra > Umbra pygmaea. The sequence continues at coordinate 8,877 of JACXGM010030958.1, forward strand.
AATGTGAAGGCTGGATCCTTCTAAGGCATTGGACTTCAAAGGATGCAGCCTACATGGCCTTCGGAGGCTGCAAATGTAGCCGTCATTGCATAACCGATTGAGCCACCAGGTGTTCCCGATTACCACCGAGCAAACGGTGTAAGAGGAGAGCTGCCATCCTACATGACATTTGTGAAATGTCAACTAACTATGGAGCTTGAATTGCTAACTTTCATTTTTGTTTTATTTATGTTACTGGAGGAATTATACACTCTGATATACGTTGACATTCTGCCTTTTATTTTAAAGTTTGCTCATAATACCAAACTTATGACATCATCAATAGTTTTGCTAGCAGAATACAGCTCGAGAAAGAAGCAAATCAAGAGGCAGGTCCAATGGGTTGACAAGTTTTAACCTTGTTGTTTTACCACAGTTGAAGCATGAAAATAAAAAACAATAAAAAACAAAGAAAAACTTACATCAATATGTGAATTCCTCGGCCACCACGCTATTAACCCGAGTTGTGTCGTCACCGGTGTGCTATGAATTCTGGGGAAGGGTAGGCTGCGAAGTGTCCTTTTTGTATCCTTCATTTCCCCGAGAAAATGATGGGCGCATTTGGCGTCACATTTGAATGACATTCCAAACTGGGGCAGCCTTTGTCACGCCGCGGTGATGAATGCGGCCTTCGAAGGGTGCAGAGTTTGATTTGAGACAGCCTTCGTAGTACTGCTGTGATGCAATCGGACTTCAAATGCGGCCTTCCAAGGGTGCAGGGTTTGATTTGAGACAGCCTTCGTAGCACTGCTCTGACGCAATCGGCCTTCAAATGCACGAAATCAGCCTTTAAATACGGCCTTCGGAGGATGCAGCCTACACATTGAGACACAGCTTATGTGTGTGTAGGCAACCAGGTAGAAAATGGCAGCAGAGCCAGCGGCAAATGTGTGGTGAGCTGACATTTGCCCCAGTACTTTTCAAAGGTGATGCCGCCCCACTACTGTTAAGGCAGCAAAGTTTCAGGCGTATTCAATGTATTTACTATTATAAACGTAAAAAACGTTCTGCAACTGAAAAAATAAATGTGAATTTCTTGTACTTGAACAAGTTAATAAAATACAGCCTACTGAATTGTTTGTAATTCCTTCGGCTGCGGAGCTGTTGTGGCTTTAAATCACTGCGTGGGAGTTGAGAGTTTCACTCCCTCAAAACTTGCGACATCTGTGGCATTGTGCTGTGTGATGACACTGCACATTTTAGAGTGGCCTTTTATTGTGGCCAGCCTAAGGCACACCTGTGTCAATAATAATAATCATGCTGTCTAATCAGCATCTTGACATGCCCTACCTGTGAGGTGGATGGATTAGCTCGGCAAAGAAGAAGTGCTCACTAACACACATTTAGACAGATACAGTGCTTTGTGAAAGTATTCGGCCCCCTTGAACATTTCAACCTTTTGCCACATTTCAGGCTTCAAACATAAAGATATAAAACTGTATTTTTCTGTGAAGAAGCAACAACAAGTGGGACACAATGATGAAGTGAAATGAAATTTATTGGATATTTCAAACTTTTTTAACAAAAAGAAAACTGATGAATTGGGCGAGCAAAATTATTCAGCCCCTTTACTTTCAGTGCAGCAAACTCTCTCCAGAAGTTCAGTGAGGATCTCTGAATGATCCATTGTTGACCTAAATGACTAATGATGATAAATAGAATCCACCTGTGTGTAATCAAGTCTCCGTATAAATGCACCTGCTCTGTGATAGTCTCAGAGGTCTGTTGAAAGCACAGAGAGCATCATGAAGAACAAGGAACACACCAAGCAGGTCCGATATACTGTTATGGAGAAGTTTAAAGCCGGATTTGGATACAGAAAGATTTCCCAAGCTTTAAACATCCCAAGGAGCACTGTGCAAGTGATAATATTGAAATGGAAGGAGTATCAGACCACTGCAAATCTACCAAGACCCGGCCGTCCCTCTAAACTTTCAGCTCATACAAAGAGAAGACTGATCAGAGATGCAGCCAAGAGGCCCATGATCACTCTGGATGAACTGCAGAGATCTACAGCTGAGGTGGGCGAGTCTGTCCATAGGACAACAATCAGTCGTACACTGCACCAATCTAGCCTTTATGGAAGAGTGGCAAGAAGAAAGCGATTTGTGAAAGATATCCATTAAAAAAGTTGTTTAAAGTTTGCCACAAGCCACCTGGGAGACACACCAAACATGTGGATTAAGGTGCTCTGGTCAGATGAAACCAAAATGGAACTTTTTGGCAACAATGCAAAACGATATGTTTGGCGTAAAAGCAACACAGCTCATCACCCTGAACACACAATCCCCACCGTCAAACATGGTGGTGGCAGCATCATGGTTTGGGCCTGCTTCTCTTCAGCAGGGACAGGGAAGATGGCTAAAATTGATGGGAAGTTGGATGGAGCCAAATACAGGACCATTCTGGAAGAAAACCTGATGGAGTCTGCAAAAGACCTGAGACTGGGACGGAGATTTGTCTTCCAACAAGACAATGATCCAAAACATAAAGCAAAATCTACAATGGAATGGTTCACAAAAACACATATAGAGGTGGTAGAATGGCCAAGTCAAAGTCCAGACCTGAATCCAATTGAGAATCCGTGGAAAGAACTGAAAACTGCTGTTCACAAACGCTCTCTATCCAACCTCACTGAGCTCAAGCTGTTTTGCAAGGAGGAATGGGCAAAAATTTCAGTCTCTCGATGTGCAAAACTGATAGAGACATACCCCAAGCGACTTACAGCTCTAAACCCAATTTTTCAGTTCTTTATTTGTTAAAAAAGTTTGAAATATCCAATAAACTTCGTTCCACTTCATGATTGTGTCCCACTTGTTGTTGATTTTTCACAAAAAATACAGTTTCATATCTTTATGTTTGGAGCCTGAAATGTGGCAAAAGGTAGAAAAGTTCAAGGGGGCCGAATTCTTTCGCAAGGCACTGTATAATATTTGAAAGAAATAGGCCTTTTGTGTACTTAGAAACTTAGAGTTCAGCTCACGATAAATGGGGGCAAAAACAAAAGTGTTGCATTCATATTTTTGTTCAGTGTATCAGCCTATTAAAAGTAAACACAATGTAAGTTCTGCCCTCTGTTTTGAATCAACCAATCAAATAATTTCTGCCTCCAAGGCAGATCTGCCTAGAGAACACTTTTCAATAACTAAAAGTCCTATGAGCGTAAGGAGAGTGCAATACATAGTGAACTAATTCAATAGAATCTTATGTATGGAATGGGAATTTCATGCTATCAATACCAGTTGATCAATGTATTAATTAATTATACAACATGTTAGCCAATCAGACTAAGCAGTGGGTGATTCCAGGGCAGCTGACAGGGGGGGACATCTGGGAATGTTGTCCCGGGCCCAGTCCTGAGGGGGGCCCCAAATTTAGTTTTTGCACACTCATTTTTGGTTTGCGAGGGGCCCTAAATGTGGAGTTTTGTCCCAGGCCCACAGATTCCTGTTGGCAGCCCTGGGTGCTGCATTATCTTCTGTTGGACCAACAGAGATTGACGGAAACATTGCAAGGTGTGTGGAACTTGACACAAAAGAAACACATGAGTGTAACACTGTCACTAATTGTTTGATTTTTCTTTAACTGTGCCTCTTGAATATTAACAATCTTATTGTTTTGTGCTGTATTAAGAGTAGCTTTAATTATTGTATACATGACTTTTAGGCAATCCACTCCTACAGTGGACATTTCATCAACCTCTTCTGGGCCAGATCAGGCAGGGCAGGACAGACATTTTTTTATTTTGACAAACATCAACCAAAAATGTTTCCAACCTATCACAATTAAAAGCTTTAAAGTCAAAACATCATACAATCAAATAAACAAACCACTACTAAGCATACGTTTCTACATTAATCATGTCTTTGTCTTTCTATGTTGGATTATTTTTAAGTGTACTGCTTACCATTTACAGCTAAAATCAGTATTTTTATACATATTATCTGCTCTGTTGTTTTAAACTACAGAGGGCCTGATTTACTAACACAAGCGCTGTTTGTGCTGCGTCTGTTTATGCGAGTTCGGTAATTGCGCACGCTATGCTTCCACATTTAGCGTAGTATTTATCAAACCCGATACCCATTACGCAATCAGCGCATACTCCGCCCTCTATTAGCGCGCCTCTAAAAGAGCAAACAATGGGCCCGTATGTATCTATCATGGATCTCCCTACGGAAAAAGAAAGCAGCAAGCTTAAAT
>JACXGM010030959.1:0-13115 GCA_016801145.1 Umbra pygmaea
GGGGGCGGGTCTTAAATGGCTCAACCAATCAGAACGCTTAGATCCACCTGTCAAATTAGGTGGTCATAATGTTTTGGCAGTCTAACCGCAGGGTGGTCCCTATCCTCTCTCTGTTTATGTTAGCTAACGTTACCTGTAACCTGTCTGAGGGCAAATGCTGCTTGTAACGAACAGTTAGTGCAACTTTTTTCAAACGGATGGTTACATACTACTGTAATATGTTTTTAACGGGATAGGGAAGATGCAGATCTGTTCCAGAATCACTGTTTATCGTATTTAATGACATGACACTATAGCTTTCTAATACGTTTTGATGAAATTGGCATAACGTTAGCATGCTATACTAACTATTCCACCGTGATAATCTATTTACCTTGGGGGTTAGGAAAACCACACAATAAATTCCGTGCATCAAACATTAGCTTGGGATGTTTTTAAGCATTAGTTACCCTTAACAACGTGTTAGGAATATCTGGTTCATCTATGTATGTAATGTTTATAGATGTTTTAAAAATGGTTTCTTAAAGGATTACACATTTTTTTATCATTACCCCGATACCTAATATATTACATGATAGATATAATGTATGTTACCATAAACTGTTAATTTTCAGCACAACTTATAATTAGTAAACATTTAATTATACACAAGTATTTGCACTTTAAACATTTTTTATTTGCAGTTTATGCAACAGCAGTTTATGCAACAGCAGTTTATATACTGTAAACCTTTTTTTATTTATATAAAGTGTGGGTGAACTTAAACTTTATGGCTATGCTGTGGTTCCTATAAACCTTTTTTTATTTATATAAAGTGCGGGTGAACTTAAACTTTATGGCTATGCTGTGGTTCCTGTAAACCTTTTTTTATTTATATAAAGTGTGGGTGTACTTAAACTTTATGGCTATGCTGTGGTTCCTGTAAACCTTTTTTTATTTATATAAAGTGTGGGTGAACTTAAACTTTATGGCTATGCTGTGGTTCCTGTAGGTTTTGCGTGCAGGGTGGGGGGTTGGGGGCCTCCATGTCCATTTTGGTTGGTGCCCCCAAATTCCTTCAAACGGCCCTGATCATGTGTTTTACTCAACAGGAAGGAATCATAGGTTTTAATTCAACATAATATTAATCATGTGTTTTATTCAACAGAAACAAATCATGTGTTTTAATTCAACAGAAAGGAATCATCTGATTTAATTCAAAAGGAAGTAGTCATGTGTTTTAATTTAACAGGAATGAATCATATGTCGATATTCAATAAAGTCAGAGGACTGAGGGGGAAATCCAACCAGTATATACAACCCCAATTCTGAGAAAGTTGGGACAGTATTTAAAATACTAGTAAAAACAAAGAGGAGTAATACACATTATAAACATATAAAGACAAGTTAGTTGATGCTTTACCTAATCAACTGCATAGTTTTTTAAGGTAAACATTTATTTTGAAAATGATGCATGCAGCACGTTCCAAAAAAGTTTGGACAGGGGCAATTTAGGACTAATAGTGATGTGACAAGTTGAAATATGTAGGTGATGTGAAACAGGTGAGTTGAAACAGGTGAGGCAATGGTGTAATCATAATATATAAAGAGCCTCACGAAAGGGCCAAGTCCTTCAAGAGCAAGGATGCGTTGAGGCTTGCCAATCTGCCAACAGATGCGTTAGTGAATAATCCAACACTTTGAGAACAACATTCCCCAAAGACAAATCTGTACGAGTTGGGAAATTTCTAGCCTAGAAATCTAGACGCACCCTAGTGGCAGAAAATTTAATTTGCAGCTAGGGTCAGTCTAGCAACTCTCCGTTGGACTTGCGATCTGGAAAAACCTAATTCTGGTCAGGCCAATCACATCGTGTATAGAGTCGGTGCACGGGCTTAACGTAATTATGGAAAACAAAGTAGATTGCTGCTGCTGCTGGCAAACAGCTGTCTTTCAAAGGCAAGGCAAGTTTATTTATATAGCACATTTCATACACAATGGCAATTCAAGGTGCTTTACATAAACAGGAAAACATAAAAATTTAAAACAGATAAAATTAAAGCAATTAAAATAAACGTGAAAAACAGTTAGAAAAATAGACAGTTTAAGAAATAAAAGAGACAAAATATAGTGCAATCGGTTCGGACTTAGCACAGAGTTCATTCAGTAAATGCGTAGCTAAACAGATGTGTTTTGAGTCTGGATTTAAAGGTGACTACTGTTGGAGCACATCTGATCTCCTCTGGGAGCTGGTTCCAGCTACGGCTGGCATAGTAGCTAAAAGCAGATTCTCCGCATTTTGTCTGAATCCTTGGTATCTGTCTGTTGGGTTTAAAATCAATGAGCATATCTGCAATGTATTTAGGTCCTAGGGCATTGAGTGATTTATATACCAGTAATAATACTTTAAAGTCTATCCTAAATGTGACAGGAACCATATTTCCTGGTTCTGCTTAGAATCCTGGCCGCAGCATTCTGTATGAGCTGTAGCTGTCTTATGGTCTTTTTGGGAAGACCAGTGAGGAGGCCATTACAATAATCCACCCTGCTGGTGATGAAAGCATAAACAAGTTTCTCTAAGTCTTGTCTGGAAACAAAGAATCTAATTCTTGAGATATTTTTAAGATGATAATATGCTGATTTAGTTATTGCTTTAACATGACTACTGAAGCTAAGGTCTGACTCCAGAATCACACCAAGATTCCTGACTTGATCATTAGTTGTTTGACCCCTAGCATCAAGGTATGCGTTCACCTTGAGGACTTCGTCTTTGTTTCCAAATGCAATGACTTCAGTTTTCTCTTTGTTTAACTGAAGAAAGTTTTGGCAAATCCAATTGTTAACTTCATCAATGCATTGCCATAGGGAGTCAATGGGGCTGTAGTCATTTGGCAATAGGGCTAAGTAGATCTGGGTGTCATCTGCATAGCTGTGGTAAGCAATTAGTTTATTTCTCATTATTTGGCTCAGTGGGAGCATATACAAGTTGAATAGGAGTGGCGCGAGAATTGAGCCTTGTGGGACTCCACATGTCATGGATGTCAACTCAGACTTATGGTTGCCTATACTCACATAGTAACCTCTCGCTTCTAGGTATGACCTGAACCATTTTAAGACCATCCCAGAAAGCCCAACCCAGTTTTTCAGCCTGTCAAGAAGTATGTTGTTGTCGACAGTGTCAAATGCAGCACTAAGGTTGAGTAGTACCAGCACTGATAGTTTGCCTGTATCTGTATTGAGGCGAATATCATTTATTATCTTTATGAGCGCTGTCTCTGTACTGTGATTTGGTCAGAAGCCAGATTGAAAATTGTCAGTGACCATTTGAGCTCAAGAATTTGTTGAGCTGATTGAAAACAACTTTTTCAATGATCTTACCTATGAAAGGCGGATTTGAGATTGGTCTGTAGTTGCTCAGTACGGTGTGATGCAAATTGCTCTTTTTCAGGAGGGGCTTAACAACTGCAGTTTTTAGGGACTTTGGAAAAGTCCCAGAAAGAAGTGAGGAATTTACCAATTCTAGGAGATCTGCTTCTAAACAGTTAAACATACTTTTAAAAAAGATGTGGGAAGTGTGTCAAGGGCGCAGGTTTCAAATCGGCTTTGGCCGCGACTCCGATCCCTCAAAGGTCACTGTCTGAAAAATTGTTATGAGTCTGTAATGGATATTGTGACATGGGTACTCGCAGGGCCGTTTGAAGGAATTTGGGGGCCCCAAGCAAAATGGACCCCCCACCCTGCACACAGGAACCACAGCATAGCCATAAAGTTTAAGTTCACCCACACTTTATATAAATAAAAAAAGGGTTTACAGTGCATAAACTGCGCATAAATTTTTTTTAAAGTGCAAATACTCGTGTATAATTAAATGTTTACTAATTATAAGTAGTGCTGTAAAAAAACAGTTTATTGTAACACACGTTGTATCTATCATGTAATATATTACGTATCGGGTATTGATTAGAAAAATGTGTAAACCTTTAAGAAACCATTTTTAAAACATCTATAAACATTACATAGACGGACCAGATATTCCTAACACGTTGTTAAGGGTAACTAATGCTTAAAAACATCCCAAGCTAATGTTTGATGCACAGAATTTATTGTGTGGTTTTCCTAACCCCCATTTGGTAAATAGATTATCATTGTGGAATAGTTAGTATAACATGCTAACGTTATGCCAATTTCATCAAAACTTATTACAAAGCTATAGCAATGTTATGTCATTAAATACGATAAACAGTGATTCTGGAACAGATCTGCGTCTTCCCTATCCCGTTAAAAACATATTACAGTAGTATGTAACCATCCGTTCGAAAAAAAGTTGCACTAACTGTTCGTTGCAAGCAGCATTTGCCCTCAGGCAGGTTACAGGTAACGTTAGCTAACAAAAACTTTTTTTTGCTAGCTTACCGGTTGCAAAATTACACCAAGACAAGTAGAGCTATTTTATCCAGTGTAATTTATCACTTACCACAATAATGTTTTTTCTTATCCTCCTCTTCCTTTCTCTTCTTCCTTTTCTGGCTTCTTGAATCATAATTTCACTTCATGATGACTGCCGAGTGCAGACTGAGAAGGTTTTGTGTTTTGCTGGCAGCAGAGATCACGAGAGGGTCCCCTTGAGGGGGTCCCCGAAAACAGTGTCGTTGTCTTGGGGCCCAAGACCAGCTCGGGGCCCCAAGCAATTGCTTGGTTTGCTTGCCTTGTCGCGAGCACCTGGGTACTCTAATACTTTGGTAAACCTTCGTCAGTCAACACCATTCGCCTTAAGGCTTTACTATGCAGAGCAGAAGCCATACAACCCTTAAAAAAGTTAATGTATTAATGTGTTTTACATATAGTACAGGGTATATTTAATTTTCAAATGAGACTCTTATAATTTTTTTTTGCATTTTCCATACTGTCCCAACTTTGGAGTTGTAGTAGTGAGAGTCTGGTGAGGCAACTGCAATATGACAGACAGATTTTAACCAGGTAAGAATTATGGAGGGATTTTCTGACCTCTGTCATACACTATGAGGCTTCCTGCTGCCGGGAGAGCATCTAGGAGCCCTGTCTTGTATTTTTCAGTTTGGTTGGTGCTGTAGGGTCATGGTAAAGAAAAACATGACTGTATATATTGTGCAATAAATATTCCATTCTTCCCGAGGGACATACTAGTTCGATTTAGGGCCACGAGAAAACAGAATAAATGTGTTAATACTAAAGTTTACAGTACAATATCGGTATAATATTAAAACAAGTAAATATTGGTTTACTATGACAAAACTCATATACAAGGTGCAGAGCATTTTGGGTAGTGTAGTACAATACGCTAAACCTGGGTCGCAAGGGAGTAGCGATGTAGCTGCGCATCTTCAAGTGAGTGAGCTGCCACGCCCCGATCAGCAGTTTGTTCTCGAGGATCCGAACCTCCCGCCTCAACTCCTCCAGTTCTAGAACACACGGGTCTGATGACTCAGTGGGGCAAAATGGAGGAGACCAAAGTCAATCAATTAATTAATGAACCAAGCGACAAACTGAACAAGCACTTAATCAATTATATTAATAAAGCAACTGTTCAATATTTCTTATTGGAACCTTTATTCATCCGGAGAAAATTCAGACTGAGAACAAGATATCTGTCTGTCTATTTATTTCCTTATTGGACATTGCTATTGTAAGCAGGAATCAATATTTACCCCGAAAAACTGAAGAAAGTTGGCTATTACACAGCCAGTTAATGAAGTTTGTAGAATTTGTTCACAGTGATACTTACTGCCAGTGGAGGCAAGGCCACAGTTAGGCGCAACAACCCCAAAACGTAACAAAGGATTAAAGACACCATCTTCAGTTACAAATCTATAAGAATACACAGATGAACCACACTGATACATATGATAATTATTTAATAATTCCAAAGACTAGTAATAACCACCAAGTAATGTCATGCCCGAGGGCCGTTTATTAACTTGTTGCGGCGTATCATCAAATATACATCTCCGTTGGGCACGTCACCCCTGAACTGCCTTAATAAGAGGCCAGCGTTGTTCCATAACCTCCATGCAACAACACCCCCTTGTGGCTAATGTAGCTAAAGTTTCTCCCCACACACACATTACTACAATTATAATAATATAAAAATAATATTCAATCATCAACTGGGCTACATGTTTCCACCATCACACTAATTTAGCTGACGCTCTTGTCTATAGAGATTATACATTTTTTGTGATTTCATTTTAATAACCATAGCATATATATTTACATAGGCCTATAATTTGTATGATAGTACATTCTATAAAAAGTCATGGTTCTTGGGGAATATATCTTTAAATTAAAACTGGGAAACACTTTATATTCTAAACAAGAAACTGTTTAAACTCAGTGCTGTTTTAAAAGTGATATGCATATGAGTTTACATTAACTGGAATATATTGAATGAAAACAGCAGTATAATTATATATGTTATAAATTCGTTTCGAAAATAATAATAAAAAACATAGATTTAGCAGCCTATCTTACCTTATCCAGTGTTCCTTCTGTTGATTTAAGTGTGTTCTGAGTTCAGCATGTTCCAATACCTTTTTATTGACGAGATTTATCGGCCCATCCCGGTTCCGCATGGTATAGGTTAAGGTTTTTGCTGAAATTCAGATCAGTTTAGATTTTTACAAGCTGGTGGCCAAGCTAGCATGCTGAATTGAAAACCTGATCCTGAATCAGTGTATTCGCCTATCATCTATGCCTACGATCCATCCTCAGTGGAGATGGGCGTAATCCCAAATGGCATCGACGGCGCCCCGCTATGTATGAACTTGGTCAAAACATGGACCTAGTGTGTAGGGCATAGGGAAGCATAGAGGACTCAGGTGTTTGACGCAACATTCTTCACATACTTCTGGCTGGTCGGATGCTTTATACATCTCCAGGTACCTCTTTTAGCCTACAAAATGTGCTCTTCTCAAACGCATCGTTATATCTTTCTGATTGAACATTTCCGATTTTAACTTTTGTTTAGATATTGGCTTTGGCAAAAAAAAAGAATTAGAAAATTTAAGTGTTGCTGCATTGCCAATCAATTCACTTTATTGATTCCAGATGCTTTTTAAAAAGCATTTCCAGCCGCGCAGCAGAGTAAATAATTGTTTTCAGCTTAAACGACTGACACACATATTCACATCGAAACTAAAATAACATTAATAACGTGAACATGCCAGTATTAACTGAAATATCGATATTTAAAAAAAGTTGTGGAAGAATAGGCAGGTCCCTTGATTTATAGTGGCCAGCAGAGAGCGCATCGAGGGAAGCCTACAACAGCAGAGGGAGAGACGGTAAAATGTTGCAGAATGAATGCTTCAGGAAGTTGAAAAACCGCTACGTTTGCAGAATGAAGGAATAGCAGGATGGAAAGAAATAACTCCGTCAACCTTTGAACTGTCTTCGCAGTCATAAGACCGAGGCTTGTATAATCCTTTGTTGAAGAGGCCATCGCACACACCGGTTTAGGTCAACCGATATGACACGGCCACAAATGCATTAATTCGTTTAAAAAGTTTAGGGAACAAAAATAGGAAAATAACTAACGGGGACACCAGGAAGAGGAAAGAAGAGTCAGCGCACTGCCTTATGTTGCTGGCTGTTAGGTTTGTATCATTTTAGCGATAACTTTCCAGCTTTGCACTAAACTTCTTTAGACAAACACGAAACAGCTAATCCATCCTACCTATGGGTTGATTCCAAAGATGAATTGACAGGCAACAGCCTAGGAAAAATACTTTTAGTTCTGCAGAAATGTTTTAGTGCTCTGTTTTTCTCCCTTAACTTTGAGTGTGTGGTTGTCCCAAACATCCTATGCAGTCTCTTCAGTAGATTTTATCCAACAGTAACACTGCCTATTGTAACTTCCAGACACTGATGTATTGGGCTCTAGTTAGGTTTCTGATCGAGTAGTGCAATATATAGGTAATATGTTTTTTGGTCTATACTAGTGCACAATGTAGAGAATAGGGTTCCATTTGGTAAACATAATTTGTGTCAAATATACTTCCTTCAAAATCACCCTTTTCCCGGGCTTCTCCCTATTCCTGAAGACTAACATATTGCATGTTTTCTTTCCAACCAGTTGAACGGTACTTAGCTTTTTGTCTGTCTTACTGCTAAAATTAGGTATGCTACATATGTAGGTTTTGGGTGGAAAAAATCTAAAACAGGGATAGGAAATGTGTTTCCCAGTGGGCAAAAACACTTTGGGTTTGTTTCAACCTGCTAGTTAATTGAGCTCTTCTGATGCCTCAATTAGTGATTATTATGAGATAGTGAAAACCAGGACAGGCGTTACGTAACACAGACTCCGGTTCTGAAGATATGAACGTTCCCTGGTTTTCATTCTCTTCTCTGCTGTCACGGACTCTGCCACAGTTAAAGAGGCACTGTGTAGAATTTCACTAGATGAAAACAGAACTACTTTCTCTTTCAGTGAGCAAATCCAAAAGCTGTAGGACATGTATGTCAGAATATATGCCAATAACAATAATGGAAAAAGCCATTTAGCTGGGACAATGACTCCCTACATTATGTAGTTTATATTTTACAATTTGAACAGCAATTGCAATGAGAAAAGGACGAGTTGTGCCAGTGTTAGTCAAGGGTAACACGCAGGTCCATCTTTGGTATTATTTATGCATTTAAAGCTGGCTTTTGTGTGTAACAAACCACTCCATAGTGTAAGGAATCGTTATCCCATATAAATAGATTTTTTAGATTTTTTATTAAATATCAAGACAAACAGTTTTTACAATGTACGTTTAGACGTAGGGTAACGTTTAGAGAGCGGGTAGTGCTTCACAAACTGCCACCAAAGTCACATGGTTAACGTCAAATAGGAAGCATGTCTCCCGGGTAGGAGAAGAACTAGCAATCTGGCATTTTTGGTTGGATTTTCTTTAGCGCGTTTACCTGTATAACAGAATATTATACATTTTTTGTTGTTGTTGTGAAGAGTTACCAATATGTAGCTACTGTAGTAACAATGATTGGTCCAGTGTGGGAGCGTCAATGGAAACAACAGGCCTGTAATGTGAAATGTTCTCGTCTCATTCTGATCCTGCAGTCTGTTAACATTTTTATATTTAACAGGAAAACAGAAAACGAGGAGAGGCCAGGCCTTCATCATCGCCATCATCATGTCATTTGTTCATTTTAGTCCAGGGTCAGAATCCAAAGAAGTTAATGGGTGAGTAAACACACACTCAGACCACACACACACCATACACACACACACACACCATACACACACACACACACACACACACACACACACACCATACACAGTGTTACTCTGAAGTGTTTATATGAGTAATAGAACTGCAGTAGCAGCTAGTGTAGGAGGCAGGAGGTTAGGGTGTGCACCCATTTTCAACCTGGTGATGCAATTTAACTTTCTTATGTTTCCATACAAAAATGACTCATACTCTTTGAGTTTTTTGGTGGAGGATTTTTGTAACATTTCATAAATATTCAACAAGTTGAATTTGGTGAACTTGTTTCCAGCACTGGTCTTACATTAACTTTAGACATTTTTACATGACATAAAGATTTGCTTGTTGTAAAGATTTGCATGACAAAATTTAAAATCCAAACGCTTTGTTAAAGGCCAACTTAGACAATGCAGAACTATACTACAGAAATAACAATGATTAAGAGGCTGGTAGATGTTAATTTTTATCCACCTGCACCAGTGTCTAGTAGATGTGTCACAATTTATTCACCTCCAGCAGTGTTGATAGATGTGTGGCAATATTTATTCACCTGCATCAGTGTCTGTGTCCCCGACTGTGTCCGTCTGTAGTATGGAAAAAATGGATGAGGCCAAGGTGGAAATAGACGATGGAAAGGAATCGAGTGTTGAACCTGACACCATGTACCAGTAAGTATACACACACACACATTAAACTGACACCGTGTATCAGTAAGTACACACACCCGCATTAAACCTGACACCATGTACCAGTAAGTATACACACATGCATTAAACCTGACGCCGTGTACCAGTAAGTATACACACACGTTAAACCTGACAACGTGTACCAGTAAGTACACACATGCGTTAAACCCGACACCATGTACCAGTAAGTGTAAACAGTTGAACATGCAGTTGTGCTCAAATATTTGCATACCCCTAAAGAATTGGTAATAGATGTACCATTTTTGAAGAAAACAGTGAGCAGGCAAAACATTTTTTTCTAATTCTCATGGGATTCATTTTCAACGGTAGGTCATAACAGAATAACACAATCATGAAACAACAACATGGCAACAAAGAAAATAATGAAATGACCCCTGTTCAAAAGTCTGCATACCCTCAGTTCTCAGTACGGTGTATTGCCACCTTTAGCATCAATGACCGCGTGCAGTCATTTGTAATAGTTGTCTTAGAGGCTTTGAATTTTGTAGGTGGTATAGCTGCCCATTAGTCTTTGCAAAAGGCCTCCAGGTCATGGAAAGTCTTTGGTCGTCTTGCATGAACTGCATGTTTAAGATCTCCACAGAGTGGCTTGATGATATTAAGGTCAGGAGACTGTGATGGTATGCCAGAACCTTTACCTTTTCCTGCTGTAACCACTGGAGGGTCATTTTGGCCTTGTGCATAGGGTCATTGTCATGCTGCAAAGTCCAAGGGTGTCCCATGCACAGGTTTCATGCAGAAGAATGCAAATTGTCTGCCATTATTGCCCAATAACATACTGCATCATCTTGCCATCAATTTTCACAAGGTTTCTTGTGCATTTAGAGGACACCCCCAAAACATCAGTGAGCCACCACCATGCATCACAGTGGGGATGGTATTCTTTTCACTATAGGCCTTGTTGACCCCTCTCCAAACATGGCAGTTATGGTCGAGAACGTAAAGCTCTATTTTGGTCTCATCACTCCAAATTACAGTGTGCCAGAAGCTATGAGCCATGTCAAGATGTTGTTGGGCGTAATGTTACCATACTTTTTTGTGGCACTGGCACAGTAAAGGGTTCTTTCTGGGAACTCGACCATGCAGCTCATTTTTGTTCAAGTACTGTTGTATTGTGCTCCTTGAAACAACCATGCCGTCTTTCTAGAGCAGCCTGTATGTCTCCCGAGGATATCTGTGGGTTTTTCTTTGTATCATGAACAAATTCTCTGGCAGTTTTGGCTGAAGTCTTTCTTGGTCTAACTGATGTTGCTTTGGTATGAAGAGGAATCTTCCACTTCTTAATAAGTAATGGAATAGTACTGACTGGCATTTGCAAGGCTTTTGATATCTTTTAATATCCGTTTCCAACTTCATGCAGTTCCAGTACTTTATTACGCAGGACTTTAGACAGTTATTTTCTGCTCCGCATGGCTTAGTATCTAGCCTGCTCAGTGCATCCATGTGAGAGCTAACAACTCATTAAATATTTCTACACAGACACTATTTGCAAATCAAAATGCCACAGGTGTGGAAAATTATCCTTTAATTGCCATTTTAAACTGTCTGTGTCACCTTGTGTGTCTGTAACAATGCCAAATATTCAAGGGTATGTGAACTTTAGATCAGGGGAATTTGTTTGATTTCTGATATCAGTATGATTTACAAAGGTGCCAAATAGAGCCCGACCGATATGAGATTTTTGAATACGATACCGATTTCGAGTGGGAAAAAATTGCCGATACTGATACTGATAACTTTTTCTATTACTATAGCTGAAATGAAAAATCTACATTTTCCTGCATGGATTGTGCTTAAAACCAGACTCCAAAGACACTCACCCGCGGGTCCTTAAAAAGTCTTAGTCTTAATTTAATTTTCCAGAATTTGAGGCCTAAAATTGTCTTATAAATCTGAAACCTGATTTTCCAAGGTCTTAAAAAATTGTGAGAGTCATGCTAATTTTATTATTTTGTATTTTGTTGAAGGAAACCATAAGCGCTTTTCTGAGCAACTTAACTATTTAACAATTGCTTGCAGATTACTGTACAGCAGTGGTCCTCAAACCCTTCCATGGAGGGCCTAGTGTATGCAGGTTTTCACTTTTACCTTGTACAAGCCTGAAGGAGTAGCTCACTAGATGGTTAGGATCTCCCCTCACCTGGCAGTCTAGGTCCTAATTATGCTCTAATTAAAGGGAAAGACCAAAAACCAGCATACACTAGGCCCTCCATGGAAATGTTTGAGGACCACTGCTGTACAGTAATAGCAGGTGATTGCTGCTGCTCCGTAGGCTTACCTCAAATCAACTCAGCTAATTTGTTTGTTAGTTAGCTTATCAGCTTGGTCTTTTTCTGAGTGTTATTTAGGATATTTTTATTTGTCCTTCCAGTGTTGTTTACTGAAACCTATGTTTTTGTGATCATTATTAGATAAATGTAAATTTCCACAGTCTCGTTTTCATATGAATTTTGAACAATTCCTTTTAGCAACTTGAGAGCCAGGATTCTTGGCGTTACTTCCATTCAGTCGTTTGATCTGCTGATTGTGATTCTACTGCAGACTTAATTATGCACAGTCTATCTTGCGCACGTAAAAATGCTTCAGGCAAAATAGAAAATAAGATACATTTAGAAGTCTTCCTTTACTTAATATAATGAAAATCAAAAACCTATTTGCAAATATAATTAATAGACATTGCTTTCTAATCAAATCCAAACATTCAAATGAAGTATTGCGCTGGTCACCCTCAAAGTAACCATTCAACGTGCAATCTCCAAACAATTACCAATATATACCATTTCATTAAATAAATCCTGTTGGTATTGGCTAGCATAATAATATGACGGTCAGTGCGTACTGCTGCTTATCACATTAGGCTAGCTTGTGCATAGGCTGGCAGCTTGCTGGCTCGTCATTTAAATGGTTCGCTTACTTTGCCGAAATCGGTCATATACCTTCTCATAATAGCTTTCTCCTGACTGGAGAAACCATATTAATTCGACGACACACAACAAAGAAGAAACTTATCTCAACAACCTTTCGATGGTTAATGGTTTCGCCCCAAAACTTCGGTGCTCTCTGTTATTCTTAGGTTTCTATTCATAATAGCGTGCTACCAGTCCCAGAGAGCTAACGTTAGTTACATAGCTAGATAAAGTAGATGTCATGGAAATGGTGAAACGCAGGTGTTGACATTATCAAG
>JACXGM010030960.1:0-13098 GCA_016801145.1 Umbra pygmaea
CCAGCTGGGAGGAGGCCTCGGGGAAGACCCAGGACTAGGTGGCGGGATTATATCTCCAACCTGGCCTGGGAACGCCTCGGGATCCCCCAGTCGGAGCTGGTTAATGTGGCTCGGGAAAAGGACGTTTGGGGTCCCCTGCTGGAGCTGCTGCCCCCGCGACCCGATCTCGGATAAGCGGTTGAAAATGGATGGATGGATTTCACAAAAATAGTTCACCGAATTGTGTTTCTGAAAACATTTAAAGTGAGAAATACGCCATACAGTTGCTGAATCTGTATTAATTTCAGATCGACAACGGTCAGTTTAAAAGATTTTTGTCCGATTTTGAGAAGCAGCGATTGAGTTGATCGCTCCTCAATGGTGTAGTGTGGAGTGCTGCAAGGTCACCTCACGTGTATTTTTGTAAGAGCTACACTGATGTTGGCAGTTTGATAAATGCAACCTATTTCAATTGTTATTCTGTAATATTTAAATCTTCATGTGCTAAAAAGGCACATAAGTTCCTGTAAATGGCAATACACAGTATTTATTTTGCCAAATACATGTAAAGCTTGTTGAAATCATCAACAACTTCCCTCTTGCTGTATCAAAATCTCACCTAGCTTTCCTCAGAGATGGTCCCAATGTGCTTAAAGTCAAGTCAAATTCCATTTGTGCATGATTACATGATATAACTATTTTTTAATACTGTCTCCTAAATTGTGGATAATTAAGCTATATATCATATGCTGAAGTATATTTCTAGAGTGTTAAGATTAAAAGAAAAAATAGCAACAAAAACCGTACAGAACCGAAAACAGTGACCCTAAAACTGTGATATGAAACGAACCGTGGTTTTTGTGAACCGTACCACCCCTAGTCGACTCGGGTAGCCATGTGTTATTAACCCCTAGGTTGAATTTGCATGGGAATTGTCCTTTAAGAGAGCAGCTGCTAAAATGCCATTACAAAGCAGCAAACAGGTTTTTGAATCTGCTGGTTCCTCTGGAGTCCCACAAACCTCAAGGTGTAGGATCCTCCAGAGTCTTGCAGTTGTGCATAAACCTACTATTCAGTCACCCCAACCAATGCTCACAAGCAGAAACGGTTGCAGTGGGCCCAGAAATACATGAAGGATCATTTTCAAATAGTCTCGTTAACTGATGAGTGCCGTGTAACCCTGGATGGTCCAGATGGATGGAGTAGTGGATGATTGGTGGATGGCCACCACGTCCCAATAAGGCTGCAACGTCAGCAAGTAGGTGGCGGAGTCATGTTTTAGGCTGGAATCATGGGGAGAGAGCTGGTAGGCCCCTTCAGGGTCCCTGGTGTGAAAAAGGTGTGAAAATGACCTTGGCAAAGTATACAGAGTTTCTACTGGCTACTTTCTACCATGGTACAAAAAGATAAACCGTGCCTTCTTTTGCAAAATCATCTTCATGCATGACAATGCACCATCTCATGCTGCAAAGAATATCTCTGTGTCATTGGCTGCTATGGGCATAAAAGGAGAGAAACTCATGGTGTGGCCCCCATCCTCCCCTGACCTCAACCCTATTGAGACCCTTTGGAGCATCCTCAAGCAAAAGATCTATGAGGTTAAGATGTGTTTGATTAAAATAGCTTTTGATTTCAGTAAATATGACCTAATGCTGCAAATTCAACAAATTATTTTCAGTTATTTACAAAACTAAAAAATGTTTTGAAACTCTGTTGTGCAATATAATTTGGAAAAGTGCATTTGGAATTTTTTATTTTTAAAAAATATACTGTTTTCATTGGGTGGTTTGTTCAATGAAATTCGACTTATACCCTATCCATTGGTGAATGGAAAATTATACTGACTGTCATTTGCATCGAATATTTAGGAAAACCGTGTAAAATATAATTTGCATAATATTTTGGAACACGGTGTAGTATAATTGACAGTGCTTCAGTCACCCTGAAATTAGCTACGTTGCTAAATTCATTCATGTTCTAATTGCAAACAGCAGCAAGTCATATTATACTGTATAATACAACAACGCGGTTTGGCAGCGCCAGTGGAAAGGAACACACTGACGCTACAAGCACCTTGCACAACTAATTTTCTACTGTGTGTGCTTTGCTCAGCTATATCGTAATGAACACTTCTTCCTTCTGTTTTTGTCATCTACACAAGATAGCTGTAGCAAGCTATGAGTTTAGCTATCAGTTAATAAGCCTACTCTGACTCCTAAATGCAACTTCACTTTGACATGATCTGCATCACGTCTATCATGAAGTATGATGACAAGCATATACAATTCATTTGTCAAATAAAATTATTTTGCTGTGGAACAACGCCACAGTCAAATTAAGCCAGCGTAAAGGCTGTGCCTGACTTGCTCTGCACAACTAGCCGACATGTTTGCACAGAATGTTTATCTGTGCTTTGTCTTACTTCAAAAAGCAAAGGACTGCCGTTCCTTTATTGGTAACAATTTCTTAATCTTCCTCTCTTTCAAATTGCTTTTGCTATCAATCCGACTAATCGTTCATCCATTAATTCAACACGGGCTGTCAGGTAATGTGCCTGAGCAGTGTGGCCACGTACCTGAACGTGATGCAGTGTCGTTGGCTGCTGCCGTTTGATTGGCTGTTTGCGTTAAATGGAAGTTAGCAATGTTGTAGTTTGTGGAACTACAAAAACATATGACTTCATTAAAAATGTTACAATAAAGTACATTTATCATCAATATCGATTAATTTTATCACAATAAATACTGATATTGATTTATCACCCAGCCCTACACCAGCCCTTGCAAAACTTTGAGGGGAGATTTCTCAAGAATAGAATAACAAGTGTGGCAACCTTCAACACATCAGAACATTTTATTTCAAATTGATTGTTTTGTATTCCATTTTTAAATGCTGAATCTGTTCATAAATTTAAAAACAGTGCATTGCGATTTTCTTTAAGATAAGCCTAAATCTAAGTGGTGGGTCACAAATTGTCTGTGCTGAATGCTGGGATTCAAAGCAGCATGTTCTACCAATGCAGCTACAATGGATGTTTTTCATTGGAGATTGCTGTTCTCTAGAGGACAGGTCACAGGGCGTTGGCCTTGGTAAGCAAGGTACAGCAGATACCTGACTAGAGAAATTAGACGCCATTTGCAGCCTAAGGATAAATAGGCTGGTTTACAGTATTGAGTACATTGGGAGCACTACAAAAGCCAGCATGTTGAATGACAGAGACGAGAAGCTTAGCCGCTTCAATGATGACGATAAACATTCTTGGCCATGCACTTGATTAAATTCAAATCCTTGTTAATTTTCCATTCAATAAACTAATTCAGTGTTGTCATGCACACCACGGGATGTGCATTGAGACAGAAATTTTACCAGCAATAACAGTTCTTGGATCAGTGTCTCAGGAGAAAGCCAATCCCAGTCATTGTCCTTTAAGGGTCCCTGACTACACTACCTATCATCCACAGTAAAGATGCTGGTCTTGGCACAAGGACCGCTGAGCTGCTGAGTCAGGCTCTGGAATGGACGGCCAGTAGTTCTGATTCTCTGAACCTCTCTTTCTCTCTGTGCATGTCTGCATCTCATCTTGACACAGCTTGCCCTAGTGTGCTATCACTGTCTGTTCCACGCATGCCCTACTCTAAACATACGGGCTCTGGTCCAAGTAGAGGAGGTGCCATTTAGGACAATGGTAATTTCTGTGATAGCACACTATCAGAGAGGGTTTCCCTTAAAAATGTCTATGATAGCACACTAACAGAGAGGGTTTCCCTTAAAAATGTCTATGATAGCACACTAACAGAGAGGGTTTCCCTTAAAAATGTCTATGATAGCACACTATCAGAGAGGGTTTCCCTTAAAAATGTCTGTGATAGCACACTGTCAGACAGGGTTTCCGTTAGAGATAATGTCTACATTATTCTTGGTGTAATAGTATGGTAGTTTTGGTGAAATAGTAAGGTAGGCTTGGTGTAGAATTGTTGTAATAGTATGGTATTCTTGGTGTAATAGTATTGTAGTCTCTGTGTAATAGTATTGGTGTAATAGCATGGTATCTTGGTGTAATCGCATTGTAGTATGGTCAGGAATTTTCTCTATGCCCTTTCACAAAATATAAACTTATTGATTCCTTGATGACTATAGGTTCTATGAAATCATCAGGTGCTGATGGTCTTGACCCAGGGCTGCTGGTTAGAGCTGCTCCAATTATCTCTGGTGCTCTTACCCATATTTTTATTCTTATGTTGACCTCTGGGGTTGTACCAATCTGCCTAAGTGTTGCCACTACATAAAAGTGGGGATACTGGTGACCTTGATGATTATAGACCTATTTCTAAATTGTCATGTCAAATTTTAGTGTCATTAGTAAATGTTTAGCTGTGCTCATTTATCTCAGACAACAGCATATTAAATAAAAATCAGTCCGGTTTTAGACCTGGACGTTCTTTACGCAGTAGCCCATTCACTTTTTCAAACATTTACACTGCAAACTGATTTTGATTTGTTTTAAAATGCACAAGTAGACCTAAGGCCTGTGCTAAACGCTAATAAAACTAAGTATATGGTGTTTTCTAGAAGCATAAAGCTACAATTGGAAGATGTTAACATCACTACACTAGATGGCTCTGTGTTCGATGTGCCCAACTATAAATATTTCAGAATATCACTGGATGAAAATTTATTTTTTAACATCATAGACTGTAAAAAAGATGGACGTAATAAGAGTGACGTCACCCATTAGTTTCTGAAAAGCGTTTTTGAAGCTCATTGTGTGTGGAGATGGTGTGTGTAGAGACGCCATCTTGGTAGCGACGTCACTCTCGTATAACCAAAAATGGTCAAAAAGGTGGAGCGTGGGTGGAGCTAAGGTGCCTGGTTGCTGATGCCATGCCATGCACCATGTCTGTTACTCATTAGGCCACTCCCCCAAATAAAAAACTGCAATTGGTTGGGACTCTTTGAATAGTAGAAGGTCCAGACATTGGCTGCTGTTTGTTTATAAAGCTGTACCACAGAAACTACCTAGCTACTTAAATTAATAAATGTATTGGTCAAATATGATTTATCAGACTCTGGGTTAGGACTTTCTGTTAGAGACACCATGAGTCCACTTTGAGTTGGGTAAAACATAATTTGAATACCATGCCTCACATTCATGGACTGATACTCAGAGCAAACTTAAAATAGGGGTTTTAGTCTATACATAAAATACATAAATTTAAATGTATTTTACATAATTTAATTGTTAGCTGTGGATGTTTCTTTTAACTTTGTTTTTCTATTGTGTATTTTATTTACTATTTCTACTGATCTTATGCTTTTATTCTGTCTTAGTTCCTTGACCGTGCTTGTTTTATACTATTTCTTGTTGTATCACAGGTCACAACAGTGAAAAAGACATTGGTCTCAGTTGTCTTTCCCTCTATAAATAAAGGAATTAGTATTGGTGTAATAGCATGGTATGTTGGTGTAATAGCATGGTATGTTGGTGTAATAGCATGGTATGTTGGTGTAATAGTATGGTATGTTGGTGTAATAGTATGGTATGTTGGTGTAATAGCATGGTATGTTGGTGTAATACTATTGTAGTATTCCTGTAACAGCATGGTGGTATTGGTGTAATAGCATGATATGTTGGTGTAATAAAAGAGTCGTTTTGGTGTAATAGTATGTTAGACTTGGTGTAAAAGTGTGGTATCTGGGTGTAATAGTATGGTATTTTTTGTGTAGTAGTATGGTAGTATTGGTGATACCATGGTATCTGGGTTTAATAATAATAGAGTAGTCTTGGTGTATGACACCTTATTCAGCTTCCACCATATTGAATTCCACAAGAAGGCTGGGTTGGGACCTTAGATTTGAAGTAACAATGTATATCAACTTGTATCAGACTTAGAAGCGAGTTGCTTTTACTCCTTCAGTAGCAAGTCCCTCCTCATCTTCGCATAGTTTGCGCTTCTAGTTGAACTTGACTTTCAAGCAACGATGACAGCCTTAATAAAAACAAAGAAGCCCCATGTTTTCAGTTTAGTTGTCATTAATATGGTCAAAGTTGTTCGCTGCTGATTTAAGATAATTGATGATTACTTCACCAGTGGTCCAACGCCGAATCGAGTGACAGCAAACTTCACATCGCATAGACATGGACACCATGGCAACAATGTAGAAGATTAACAAGGTAAGCTAGCAGACTACTGTACTAAACAGGGCTACCAGCTCCAACACCATGGCTCCCACACCATGGCTCCCACACCATGGCTCCCACACCATGGCTCCCACACCATGGCTCCAACACCATGGCTCCAACACCATGGCTCCAACACCATGGCTCCAACACCATGGCTCCAACACCATGGCTCCAACACCATGGCTCCAACACCATGGCTCCCACACCATGGCTCCCACACCATGGCTCCAACACCATGGCTCCCACACAATGGCTCACTCAATTGATCCAGATTCAATGGCACAAATCCCAGATAAAAAAAATGTGCTTGATCAGACAGCCATCGTGTCACTTATCCTTCCCATTTCTTGCCAAGATATCTTCAAATGTTTGCAACCCTGAAACCAAACCGTAAACCTTTCGCAAACTTATGAATTTGGATCATCCAGGAATTGTTGAAAATAGAGACCCCAATCTTCCTTTTTTTGGGGACTTACCGGTACGTGACTTCGGCATGTTAACTTGGGAGTACAGTAATAGCATAGTATCTTGGTTTATGGTATCTTGGTTTAATAGCACGGTACTCCTTATTGGATAATATCTTTCTTTCAGCTCCCTGTAGACAGAGATGAAAACTGTATTAAAACTGAGATGAGCCATACTCCATTTTTCGGATGTGACATTGTTCTTATAGCTTAGAGAAAACATTTGTTTGTGGAATTTGGGCTAAAACAATACATTTCACTCAACCAGCCAGATGGTCCATTCATGGGTTTCTAATTCTATCGGCACTGTCCTTCAGGAGATGGGTGTCAGTGGTTGCTAATCTGAGCGGACGGCATGTAGAAATACTCCAGCTATGAACTAGTGGTGCCTGCTGCAGCTGCAGGGATGGAGGAGAGGGCTGAAGGAGGCTGCCTCACAATCACAGGTCCTCTACATTCAGGAGAACCATAACCCAGCCTAGTGGGCTGCAGCACCGACCCAGTACATCTCACAGGGCACTTCACCACTTGCTTTCCCTGCGAATTTAGCAAAGACCTCAAAAACCATTGCTTTCTTTATGCTCAGTTTTCTATTGGCTTTGCTTTAGTGGCTGACACAGCACATAGCGCTACAGGCGCCTACCGGCCACGCCAATGGGCATATCTGGTTATTATGCTCAGAATTTTGATTAAAAGTTCGCTTTTTATTCAGTCAAAGACATTGAGTCTCTGTTCCAAATAGCGTAATGAAGCGATTTCGAAACAGATGAGAGAGAGAGAGAGAGAGAGAGCCAGAGAGACAGAGAGACATAACTCATATCCATGTGTTTATTTATTCTACCTTGTCATTCCCACTGGTTACTATTTGCACATTTTTTATTCACTGAAAAACACATATGTGTAATATGTACTTGTAGACTTTATTCATATTGTCCACTTGCTTTTGCAAACGAAACAATGTCTCCCGTGCCAATAAGCCCTTTAAACTTCAAATTGAAAATTGCGATAGAGGGGGGTGGTGGGGGAGGGATAGACAAAGAAAATTACCTGGATAGTATTACTGTCAAATTAGGAGAAAGTTACTAGGTATCTTATTGTATTCTTAACAACTGGACTAATTTATTGCAAAACCATAAATCATATCCACTGAGCAAAATGAGTAGGTAGTCAGAAAGAATTGACTACCTTTGCTTTGAAAAAAACAGCACGTCGACACAGGAAGAACATTTTCTCTGCAGACATTTGTGAGATCGAAAGACTGATTGAAAAACTAGACTACCAAGTCCAGTTTTTCACCTTTAAAAACGTGTCAGTCTCCCTCCCTTGTCCTCCTCTCTTCTGAGGCCATTCACAGCTAAACTATCTTAACTAGAGCCAGTTCTCTGAAGGACAGCAGTGTTTCCTTTTAGCAGCTAGCTTAGCTAGTCAGTTCTCTGCACATCCCACAGCAGTTCAATTGGATTGAGATCTGGAGAATTGGGAGGCCAAGTCAACACCTTGAAATCAATGTTGTGTTCCTCAAACCATACCTGAAAGAGGCCAATGACATCATGGAATACTGTGCATGAAAGGGTGTACATGGTCTGTTACAATGCTTAGGCAGTACAGTACATGTCAAAGTAACGTTCACATGAATGACAGGACCCAATGTTTCCAAGCAGAACATTGCCCAAAGCATCACACTGCCTCTGCCAGCTTGCTTCTTCCCACAGTGCATCCTGGTGCCATGTGTATCAGGTAAATGATTCACACGCACATGGCCATCCACGCGCTGTGAAAGAAAATGTGATTCATCAGACCAGGCCATTGCTCCGTGGCCCATTTTTGGTACATTTGGCAGTGGACGGGGGTCAGCATGGGCACCCTGATTGGTCCCCAAATTGGTCCCCAAATGCAACAAACTGCAATGTACTGTGTGTGCTGACACCTTTCAATCAGAACCAGCATTAACTTTTTCAGCTATTTGACAACAGTATCTTGTCTGTTCCATCGTTCTACATGGCCAGCCTTTGCTCCTAATGTGCATCAATGAGCCTTGGCCGCCCATGACCCTGTCGCCAGTTCACCTCTTTTCCTTCATTGGACCACTTTTGATAGGTACTGACCGCTGCAGACTGAGAAAACCCCGTAAGAGCTGCAGTTTTGGAGATGCTCTGACCCAGTCGTCTAGCACTCACAAGCTTGGCCCTTGTCAAAGTTGCTCAAATCCTTACGATTGTCCATTTTTCCTGCTTCTAATATATCAACTTTGAGGACAAAATGTTCACTTGCTGCCTAATATATAGAAATTCGGCCCCCTTGAACTTTTCGACCTTTCTAGCCCAATTTGTCAGTTTAATATTTGTTAAAAAAATACCCAATAAAGTTTGTTCCACTTCATGACTGTGTCCCACTTGTTGTTGATTCTTCACAAAAAATTACAGTTTTATATCTTTATGTTTGAAGCCTGAAATGTGGCATAAGTTCGAAATGTTCAAGGGGGCCGAATACTTTTGCAAGGCACTGTATCCCGCCCACTGACAGGTGCATTATCATTATTTGGTTTTACTTGTGTACCTCTTTTCTCTACAGTACACATCTTGGCGGAAAAACATACAGATGTGAGACTGAAGAGACTGTAGAGCATTCAAGCTTCTGCCACTTTCAAGGTAAACCATTCTGCTCCAAACACTTTCAACACAAAGACTTCAGAACGCTTCTTTCTGTAAGCTCCTGAAAGCACGTGTCACCGACATCACAATGCTCAATGAGGACCTATTGCTTCACAGCTCGTCTGGTCCACTGCCTTGCTACAGTATACCGTACCAGGCTGCCCTCCTTAGCAATGTTTCAATCTAAATGTGGAGTAATTTTAAGGCACTGCACACACAAAGAAACACACATGCAGCCTTACCAGAAGTTGACAAGGAATGGATGCTCAAGGTTCTGCATGATCTGTAGTTCTTTGAAGACGTTGCGAACCTCGTTCCGTTCAACACACTTCAGTTTGTTCATGTACTTCATGGCATACATTTTCTTTGTGTCCTTTTTCTGCACAATGCACACCTGGAGAGAATCACATAACAGCCTTACAGTTGCTTCGCATTCTCATGCTATAATCACCTTAATTACTAACCATATAATCTTTGTTTTCTTCACACGTACTGTACAATGAGATGTGCAGGACTGATATACAGACAGAAAGTCAACATTCTTGAAGAGATGTCCTGCTCCATCAGGTACATCATCGTCAAGCAAAATATTATTTTTCAACCTTCAACAGGGAACCCATCAGTCACAGGTACATAACAGTCCTCACAATGTCTTCTTTATTATTTTCAGGTCTAGTTATACTGTGAGTAAGTACTGTCAAGTCAATAAGTGAGTCATTTCAGTTATGTAAGTGATTGATCTCTAGACCCCTGCGACAGATCCGATGATGAGCTCTGGTCAAATCCAATTATTGTCCCCCACTGATGAAATCGCAGGGGAGACAATGGAATATACAGTGTGTGTTCTTGCGTTCATTCACGTGTGTCCAGAGATGTCTTTAAGTCACTTTATGCAAGTCTAAGTCAAGTCTCAAGTCACTGCATGCAAGTCTAAATCAAGTCTGAAGTCACTGCATGCAAGTCTAAATCAAGTCTGAAGTCACTGCATGCAAGTCCAAGTCAAGTCTCAAGTCACTTTATGCAAGTCTAAGTCAAGTCTCAAGTCACTGCATGCAAGTCTAAGTCAAGTCTCAAGTCACTGCATGCAAGTCTAAGTCAAGTCTCAAGTCACTGCATGCAAGTCTAAGTCAAGTCTCAAGTCACTTCATGCAAGTCTAAATCAAGTCTGAAGACTTAGGTTAACCATGAGCAAACAGCTTCTTATGTTTGAAAACAAATGTGAATTCTCCCGGTGTGTTTTTACATTCAGTGAGAATCAAAATTCAGTTAGCTGGCTATCAATGTTTCAGCTGCAGTAATTTATCTAGTTAAACACAACCATATTCTATTAGCTAATGTAACGTTATGTTAGTAACTTGCTGATAAACTCTTATTAACCTCTCTCTGTTGCCCTTCAAGTGGCGCAAGAATGTTGTGATAGCTACATCTCTGCCCCGTTCAATTTTAAAATCTTCATAGCCAAATGCTATTACAAATGGAACAAGTGCACTTCCAATTGATGTTTTTGCTTCCCGCTCACTTCTCTAAGGAGAACTGTAGATAACATTACCTTGGTGACTTTCAACTTTAATCGCTTCAGCTGTCAAATTCAGAGCCTGACCAGAACAGGGGGTGAAAGCAGGTTTTTTTCCCTAGTTTCAGCTAATCTACATTTACTGTCCAAATCACAAGTCAATTTATTGGTGAGTTTAAGTGCGACTTAATTCCAAGTCAGTGACTTGAGTCTCCAACTCTGCATGTGTCACAGCTGTTTCTTCTGGGTCAGCAAAGCATTTATTGCTCTGACTTAAGTAAAAGACTTGTCTTTTTCTTTACTACTGATAGTTTCTTAATTATATTGATTCCCCTTCAGGGCTATACGTTATACTTTTTTCTGGAAATGTGCCTACTCAACAGTGTAGTCTGGCTCCTAAACAAATATGTATATAACTCATGAGGATATAAATTCATAATCATTACCTTGATTGGCAGATATACAACGTAAAAGAACATGTGTGATTGGATAGTTACCAGTATGTTCTGGTAATTCCCACACAACTCTCACCCTCTGCTTAAGCTCAACTGAAGTGTGTCAGTGTCTGGGTCCAAGAGTTGCTGGTTTGATTCCAGATAGGGACTACACTCAAAACAACAATGTGTTTTATTTCTAAAACAACTATGCATTTAACAAGATGTAAATACATAGGGTAGAGTCTGCATCAGAGATGTAAATACATAGGGTAGAGTCTACACCAGAGATGTAAATACATAGGGTAGAGTCTACACCAGAGATGTAAATACATAGGGTAGAGTCTACACCAGAGATGTAAATACATAGGGTAGAGTCTACACCAGAGATGTAAATACATAGGGTAGAGTCTACATCAGAGATGTAAATACATAGGGTAGAGTCTACACCAGAGATGTAAATACATAGGGTAGAGTCTACACCAGAGATGTAAATACATAGGGTAGAGTCTACATCAGAGATGGGCAAATTTGATGATAAAGAGGGCCACAAATGTATCATCTTCACTACCGGAGGACCACATTGATATGTTGTCCTATGAAAGTTTCATACGTTGTCTTACAGTGAAGTGCGTAATAGTTTTGTATTCAGATGACCCTTGGATACAACATGAATAAAGGAAATCCAACATTCTGAGCCAAAATTTCATGCATGAAGTCATATAGAGCCAAAATATTAAAAAATGCATGTTTAATTCTTAGTTAATTATTTTAAAATACTACCCTGGAAATCCAGAGTTCTCGCGAGAGCACAATTTGAATTTGCTCAGCAAGTTACTCTGGCACCGAGTAATTCTGCTCATTAACTATGCCCTTGTAGGCGAGCTGCACCAATCACATCGGTGTATCGGATATAGGCGTGCCAGAGGCGTGTTAAACAGATAACGACAGCGCTGCAACCTCAAAGTCATTAGTAAACATTGTAAGATCGCTATGGATGAACACCAGTTGTTTAAAACGGCTTTGCCCACTACAATGAACGAGTTAGACTTGGCTTTTTGTTTTTTTAAAAGGACGTTTTTGCTGTTTTGCCGACCTGATACGGCAAGAGTTTTATCTACCAGTTAGCTCTGCCATAGGGGCTTAGCGAAAAACCACTGGTGATAGGTCGTATTGTTCTCCAATTGCGTACAGTGAGATTTTCAAATGCATGCTTGGTGCCGCCCCTTGAGTTGGGTCATTTTCATTACTCGATGCCAGACCCTTATATCCTCCGGATTTGGGTCTGGATTTTTCCAGGCTAGTAAAATAAATGTAAACCATGAAGAACTACATATTAGCTTCAATCTAAAATCCATATTGGCATGGTCTTGAGAACCAGTGTGACAATATTTGGCGGACATAAAAATAAGTAAATAAAACACTGTATGTACATATTTCACACATCTTTTTATACCCCCGCTCCCCCAAAATAACCTGTTTTAGTGTAGGGTGATGTCCTACTTCCTTGCAGAAATGTTATTTACCATTTTCACTTCCTGTTTCCTTTTTGTAATGTTTTTAGTTAACTAAAATAAAGTTGCAGAAAACTAAGTGAATTTGAGACACAATGGCCCTCATTTATCAAACGTGCGTAGAAACCAGTGTAGATCTGAGCGCAGAAATCATCTTACGACAAGACTCACGTGTGATTTACAAAACATTCGTATCACTCCAATTCCAGCGTACGAATGAACGGGTGTTGATAAATCAGACGGTTGAAAACAATCGTAATTTAAATAACACGCCCACATTTATGCACGGTTTAGAGGCCTCGCCCTTAGAATTTACGACATGGATAAGTGAAATCCGGCAAAGAAAATGATTTTCTCTGAGA
>JACXGM010030963.1:0-13086 GCA_016801145.1 Umbra pygmaea
AATGATCATTATGAGGTCAGATGGTTAGATAGGAAATATCAACCACGTCTATTCTATAAATCCTCTATAGGCATTTATTAAGCATTTCTCCGTTCTTAACCCAGACTATTGCAACGGGAGGAAAGGAAATACATTAATTATTAATGCTTCAACTTCATAAGTGCACATTAATTGTATCCTTTTTACTCCCGACTACACCAGTGGTTCGCAAACCTCTCCCCAAGTACCCCCAGCAAGTCCATGTATTTAAACAACCCCGGAAGCTAGCTAACCTGATTCAACTTGTCTACAAATCAACAACTCTTTGATTAGTAGATCTAGTGAACAAGTTCTGGGCTACAGTTAAACTGTGGCCTGTCTGGTGGTACTTAAGAGGTTTGGGAACCACTGGGGTAAACCATTTGTATTGACCAATATCTAAATATGAATATATACTTAACAATTTGAATCTTAACACTGGCTTTGATTCTAGATTTTTCAATCCCCCCTGGGAGATTGCATCCTGCTGCAGGTGAACGTATGGGTTAGCAGATCAATCAGGGCCAAGTTGTCATAGGATCTGAAACAAATGTGTAAAACAAAAACCCCTTTAACAGTTTTAATCATTTGATGCAGCGATACTCATTCCATGTTCCCATGAGATGCTGTTCTGTCAATTTTTGTTGCAAATCAAATTTCGCACAGGTGATGCTAAACATTACTAGGATTAAATGCCAACTCAGGGTAGTCGCAACTAGGATGGAAAACTTACAGAATTGCGGCTCGCGGGAGCAGGAATGAGTATTGCTGATTTAGCAGATGCTCTTATTCGGAGCGACTTAGTGAATACAGGGGCATCCCCCTGGAGTAACTTAGGTTAAAGTGCCTTGTTTCAAGGACACAATGAAATTTGGCAGTCGGTAATTGAACCGGTAACTTTTTTGGTTTAATTGTAATGATACATGATTTATGTCAACCTTCATCTTGGTTCAGTTTTGCAGTGTATTCTAGGCTTTAAACCTTTTGAATTGTGGAGAGGTAAACAAAATCATGTTTGAGATGTTGGTACAATGATTATACACTCACCTAAAGGATTATTAGGAACACCATACTAATACTGAGTTTGACCCCCTTTCGCCTTCAGAACTGTCTTAATTCTACAAGGTGCTGAAACATTCTTTAGAAATGTTGGCCCATATTGATAGGATAGCACCTTGCAGTTTATTATCTTGCAGTTGATTTAGATTTGTGGGATGCACATCCAAGGCACGAAGCTCCTGTTCCACCACATCCCAAAGATGCTCTATTGGGTTGAGATCTGGTGGGGGGCATTTTAGTACAGTGAACTCATTGTCATGTTCAAGAAACCAATTTGAAATGATTCAAGCTTTGTGACATGGTGCATTATCCTGCTGGAAGTAGCCATCAGAGGATGGGTACATGGTGGCCATAAAGGGATGGACATGGTCAGAAACAATGCTCAGGTCGGCCGTGGCATTTAAACAATGCCAAATTGGCTTTAAGAGGCCTAAAGTGTGCCAAGAAAACATCCCTCAAACCATTACACCACAACCACCAGCCTCCACAGTGTCAAAGTCAAAGTTGTTTATTTTCTCATATGCATCAGATAACATCACATCATCCTATGCAGAGAAATTCTTTTGACAAGGCTCGACACATCTACACAGAGGGCTTAAAAAAAAATATACAATATAAAAAAATTTTAAAACGATAATAATAATAATAACAAAATAGATGTGAGCTGTGCGCCGTAGAGGATGGTCGCATGGACAATGGCTCTGTTCACAGTGGTAACAAGGCATAATGGATCCATGTTCTCATTCTGTTTACGCCAAATGCTGACTCTACCATCTGAATATCTCAACAGAAATCGAGACTCATCACACCAGGCAACATTTTTCCAGTCTTCAACTGTCCACTTTTGGTGTGCTCATGCAAATTGTAGCCTATTTTTCCTATTTGTAGTGGAGATGAGTGGTACCCGGTGGGGTCTTCTGCTGTTGTAGCCCATCCGCCTCAAGGTTGTGCGTGTTGTGGCTTCACAAATGCTTTGCTGCATACCTCGGTTGTAACGAGTGGTTATTTCAGTCAAAGTTGCCCTTCTATTAGCTTGAAGCAGTTGGCCCATTCTCCTCTGACCATTTTCACCCACAGGACTGCCGCATACTGGATGTTTTTCCCTTTTCACACCATTATTTTTAAACCCTAGAAATGGTTGTGCGTGAAAATCCCAGTAACTGAGCAGATTGTGAAATACTCAGACCGGCCCGTCTGGCACCAACAACCATGCCATGCTCAAAGAAACCTAGAGAGGCCAGACTCAGGGAGGTGGCCAGTTCTCTTATGGCTGAACCGGGTGGGGGATCTTAAGGTACACAGTATTAGGTTCACATTGTTTATCAGTGTTCGATTAGTGTTAATAAAAGGAGGTAGAATTGAAATTGCACATGAAATGTTTGTATTTGAAGACAACAAACAATTTTTGTTTTGCTACATAAATAAAGATACACCAAAGACTTATAATAATGCTAGCTGGCTTTGTAATCTTACTATCTAGCCTATGTCATCCTAGAAACTGGAGATAACACCTAGTTTAGTACTTGAGTAAACACTAATGTTCTATGGAAAGTTATGACGTGTTAAATGAAAATACTAAATCAGGCA
The DNA here is from genome assembly GCA_016801145.1 of Umbra pygmaea. Classification (NCBI taxonomy): domain Eukaryota; kingdom Metazoa; phylum Chordata; class Actinopteri; order Esociformes; family Umbridae; genus Umbra; species Umbra pygmaea. Next base: position 2,665 of record JACXGM010030963.1, read on the forward strand.
GGATGGTCTCAGTCATCTCAGGTTGATGTACAGTTACATGTACAGTTCAGTGTTAATTTATATGTGATAGTAGTTTAGTGTGGTGGAAACAATTACAGCGATATGCCAGGTAATTTTTACCATCTACTGGACTGATAAATGCATGGTTCATAAGGCTACTGTACTTGTTGACACGGCTAGCTAGCCACTATGAATACTAAACTATATTCCCTATCAACATTACAGTACATGCGATTTCATTAGTCTATGCATATGGTAAATACACTTACTAGCTACAGTAAACTAAGAATTATGAACAATTAGATGACCCAAGTTTGCAAAGGAAGCTATGCTTTCTAGGTACGACGAATAACATACTAGACTTACTGTTTGTGTAGAGGATGGGTCCCACACTTGGAGTTTTTCTTTCCAAATGACATCATTGAAGCTATGAAGTTCTTCTGTTGGCATATGACATGCTGACTCCATTTGAAGTTATTAGTGGTGTAATCTACAACACCGTTTTGCCTGGCATGATATCGGAACGCATTTAAATAGCCTTAGTAGGTAAAGATGTGTGATTTTCTACACGCTACTACGTTTGAACCAAAAGAGTTACGTTCAATGACGTTCTGACGTTCTGCTGTGTTGACCAATTGGGAAGCCGACAGGAATGGGGTCAAGAGTTCATCGACAAAATATGTTTTACAAGCAAAGGTTTTTGTTTTGCAAGCAAAGGTTTTGGTTTTGCAAGCAAAGGTTTTGGTTTTGCAAGCTAACATTTTTGTTTTGCAAACAAAAGTTTTCGACATTTTTATATATATTATATAATATGTGATTAAAACATGTGTTTTGCTTTAGAAAAAAATAGTTTTTTTGCAAAGCAAAAAGTTTTGATTGCGATAGAAAGACACAAATGTAGCTCCATATGTGTCCGGCCTCACACTCCGGTACAGGAGGTGGCAGTATATGCACCTTTAAGTCGGTTGCAATCTACCATAAATCCATTGAAGAAGACGTGAAATACTTGCAGCGGAAGTGAAGCTGATCAGCGCATCGGTGAGCAAGATGGTAGCCACCAGGAGTGGAGTAAGCGTGGGTTCGCCAATTAAAACAAACCCCGAAATATCGGCTGGAGTTTTGGTAGGTTAAAGACTCGTAGATATGTTTGCGGTGATGATATATTTGATACATGTCTGTTATAGTCTACAATTCTCGTTTATGTTCACGTGGCAACACGTTATATAGTTTACCTAGCTCCGACTCCCTATGTTCGGGTGTACAGTACTGTAAAGTAACACGAGGTGGTAGTTGAGATACTATATTTTAATGAGAAAATCGTTTGTAATCATCCGTACATGGTTTCCATGTCCAACAGATAATCTGTCACAATTCAATCATGGAAAGATTGCTGTTGTTGGCAAACACCGTCGTTTTTTACTTCAGCTCACTGACACGTGAATGCAGTAGCTGGTTTAATTTATCAATGTGCTCAGTTCATTACTCGCTCTACATTTGCTGATGTCAATCTCAAAAACATCCAATGTTTGTTAAGACTTGAGGGACTTGAGTACACTTCATAAATTGAATTAGTAATTAAAATAACCTAGCTAATAGCACTCAACTAGGCTATGGTTGGTCGCTGAGGCCTAAAAATAATTTCACGGTGTATAATTTTGTTGTACGGCAAATGGATATATCACGATAGTTACAGTAAAAAATTAAGGGGCCCAGTACGAGACAATGATTGCAGCTACACTACTGACAATGATTGCAGCTACACTACTGACAATGATTGCAGCTACACTACTGACAATGATTGCAGCTACACTACTGACAATGATTGCAGCTACACTACTGCTATCACAGCTTTCTACCACTCATTTTTTGTAAGATATAAATTGGCCATATTTCACAAACCTTTAATATTGAAATACTATGACAAATGCAAGTAACTAATACTTTATTAAATATATATATTTTTTTAAATATTCAATTATAAACTTCACAATAAAAGGTGCAGATCCCAGTTATTTTCTCTGGCAGTGATGTTGACATTGTGGGTTTTAGTTTACTGTGTAGTGTCTGAAGGCATTCTATAGGTCTTCTAATTTTGGTGCACGTTTCGTCTTGAGGTGACAGTTTTCTTGCGTAAGAACAACTTTCAAATAACAACACAAATGTACTGTACCAAACGATGGATTAAGCCTCCTTTCTAATAATTGATTGTGATGTTTGGGGGGGGGCATCAGCGCATGCACTTTCTTGATACCCTTATCATTGCTTACAGAAATTGTTTGTTTGCCTTGCAACAGAAAAGGAAACATTTGCGGAACTATTGTATTTCTTTTCAGTAATGGTATTTTGTAGCCAACATTTTTGCAACATCTAGCAGTTTGCATCAATGTCATAATCCATGCTCTAGCCTAATGTAGCACATACGATATGGGCAAATCTATATAATACCACATTTATAATGGCTCCCCACCCCTAATTTACATTGACCTTTGTCCACAGGCCACACCAGCATCCACTCGAAGAACCCGGAGGACGGCAGCCCAGTTTGAAGGGACCAGTGACTTCCAGCAAGATGTTTCCTTGCAGGCCATGTGCTCCACGGGGAAGAGAGAGACCAGGACGTCCAAACGTCAGACTAGCTCTGCTAACCAGCCAGACTCCACCCATGAAGCTGATGTGTCTGATTTGGATTCCTGCTGTTCAGCTGTATCAGATACAGAGGCTGTCCCCAGCACACAACCAGCTTGCAGTGGCCTAAAAAGAGCAATAGACAGGAAACATCCTGACATGGAGGAAAATGCCACGCATGAGAAAGGCTCTAGTTTCTCCCCAGTATCTGCCACCCAAGAGCCAAGTACTTGCAGATCCACCAGAAGGAACAATGATGTTTCAGATTCTTCTAACTCTGTGCTGTGTTCAATCAAGGTGACTGACCTTCCTTCCAGATTGACCAGGAGCACACGGAGGACTGCCGTTGCCAGCAGCCGGGCCTCTTCGCAGTCTCACACCGATGCAGAGCTCTCAGACCCTGAGCCGTGCAGCTCAGGTGTTCAGTCCTCCACAATACGTAGATCTACACGTGCCCAAAAGGGGAGGCTTGTTGAAGCGATTCCCATGCATTTGGAGGAAACTTCTGATTGCTCTAACTCCCCTGTACGACGCAGTGGAAAGGTGCCCCCCAGTGACCTCAAGTCCAGCGACTCGGAGGGCATTGAGTCAGGCCCTTGTATGACTCCCAGGAGATCTTGCCGGTGGACAGAGCCTAAACAGCCTGTAACAAAAGCCCCTATAGGCAGCCCTAGGTCAGTGACAGGCATGGGAACTACCTGCAGTAGTCGCACCGGATCCAATAACAATTACCAGGGAACACCACCTACCCGGATGACAGCCAAGGCCCTCGATACACTAGTTGAGAAAGATTTGCACCAGTCAGCTTCTGTGACTGTAAGTAGCGTAGCTGAGACTAGCGTAGATTCAAATTCTAAGAATGTAGACACCATAATAACCGCAGATCCAGACTGCTCTGCAATTGAAGATGTATGTGAAGAAGACAGGACACTGACCCTCGACAGTCAGGATGTATTGATTGCTGAGCCAGAGCCCTCCCAAGAAGCGGCACCGTCGAGTGCAGTGATTACTCAGGACTTCAGTGGAACTGCAAGTGAAGCAGAGGACCAGCAGAGGGCGCCATCAGCGAAGGAAGCAGCAGAGGCCTCGGCGGTGTCAGAACAACAGATGACAACGGCTGATTCACACATCCTCCTTAATCAACCTGCGACCGTAACAGCGTGTGAACATGCTATGTCCCCCTTAGGAAAGGTGTCTGATGAGGAGGAAACGAGCATGGATGTAGACCATGCCTCTACTTCTGAGGAGCTCAGCGAAACTATCATACAGAAAAGTAGTTTTATCTTTCACCTTGAGAGCAGTGAGGATGGCATTTGTGGCAATGTTGAGAAGGAAGGGGGCAAGACGGAAAAGAAAGGTTTGGATGGTGAACAGGTAGCTGTCTGTGAAGAGGATCAGGCAGGTCCAACCAGGCTCAAAGCTGCAACTCCTACCCATCCTGCGACTGCTGATGACTGCTTGTTTTTCATAGACAACAAGCCTGGCCTCCTGTCGGGTGAAACCTACTACATGGACAGGCATAGAGACGTGGATGCCTTTGAAGACAAAAGTGATGATGAAATTTGTAACAATTCTGAAGAAGGGGGCAAGAGGGAAAGAAAAGGATTGGATGGTCAACGGGAAATTGTCAGTGAAGAGGATGAGGCAGGTCCATCCAGACCCCAAGCTGCAACTGCCGCCCACCCTGCGGCTGCTGAACATGGCTTGTTTCTCTCAAAAGACACACAGCCTGGCCTCCCACCTGGTAAAATGGACAAGCATAGAGTAATGGAGGTCTTTGAAGACAAAAATGAGGAAGAATTATTTGACGAGGAAGACAGCGACAATGACGAAGATGGGGAACTCCTGTTCAAGAGCAGAAATCCCCAATTGTAAGTCTTTGTTTACGCCAATATAGGTTGCTGTTTTTTGGATTTTGGAAATGGTTCTTTAAGTTGACGGTTAAGTTTATCTAGTCATCTTGTAAAATGTATAGATTTGTATAGCAGTTCACAAGCAATCGAGCTATATAATCATATTGAATAGCAATGCCAGCCGAGCATGTAAAGACTTTTTTCATATTAATTTCCATTTAACATCAAAAGTGAACTCAAGTCTACACAATACAGATTCTCCCTGGTTATTATTTTTGGCCATCTGTTATAGAAAAGAGTTGTCCAGCCGTATTGACCCGGGCCTCAGTCTAAAGGAGCTCGGGGGATTATACATCAATTTTGATGGCAGCAAATCAAAGACTGTCTCTAACTCTCTGAAAAAACTGAAGGAACAGAAGAGCCAAGATGAGGTAAATAACTCATTGATTTTGTTTGAAGGTGATCTATGGTGTAGAATTGATAATGAATTGTGTAGTTATGCAAGGCTGGGGTAATTCAATAGAGGTGAAGTGTTCCATGCAATTTTAACTTTTGAGTTCCCACTGATCTGATCAGACTTGCATGTACATTAAATTGTGGTTCTCTGTTGGCAGTTAATGAAGAACACGGTTATTGGTCCAGAGTTTGAGAAAAAAGATGCTGTGCCTCCATACAAGGTGTCAAAACATGCTGCGAAACTAAAGCGCAAAGTGAGTACATGTATCTTTGTTTATTATTGAATATGTCAGTTCAGGGTCCAGTGTTAACTTTTTTCTTACTGGCCCCTTTTGGCTAATTGGCTGGCCCAGACTGAATTATCACTGGCCCCAACTAAATTTGGAAAAAATAAATACAATTGTGTGTGTGTGTGTCAAAAAAACTATTCATGTTTATTTCCCCCTCTTAGCAACATGGTAGGTGATCCCAATCAGTTTAAAAAGAAAATTTTGTTCATATTGCCCATGTACAGCAGTAAATGTTGTGCGTTCTGAATTAACTGCAGCTGAGTTCGCAAGTTGTGGGAATTTCCTGATTAAGAACAAAATCACCAGTAAAGAGAGGTCATTAGTAACCAGTGATCTATGAAAGAATAGAAAATGTTAATTATGGTAACTAGTTAGTTTTAAACTGATACCATGTCCTAATAAGGTGCAGTACACATGAGTCGTTGTAGTGACGGGTCATTCAGAACAAAAGCAAAGTTAACCAATATTGTCCATGTATCCTTACTACATTAACAATAAATAGCAGATTTGTTGAATGAATGCACATGTATTTCCTCTGCTACGGTATTAGCCTACAAATAGTTTACATGTTCAGGTTCTAGGTTAATTTGTGTCAAAGTATGCATTAAGCTCATAAGGCTTTGTGTTATTGAAGTGTGAAACTGTTTTCAACATGTCTGCAATAATGTCATGACATTTTGAGTACAGCTTTGGCAAAGCAATTTGTGAGAAGAACTTTAGCAATGGCACAGTATTTATTTTGAGAGTCTGCACATTTGAGAGTACAAATAAAACTAATGACACACGAGCTGGCTACATCATGGGTAGAGGGAAGGGGACTTCTAATAAAGCATCTGATTGGCTGCTGTAAAGTAAGTTTGAAAAGACTTGGTCAAATCTTTTTTTGCCTTTGTATAATTCCTAAATAGATCGGAAGGAAAGGATGAAAAACGCTTTTACGGAGAAAACATTTATCCAAATGTACAAAATATAATAACGGAATGCCAATATCGGTGCTGAATACATTAATTAGCAACTTACAACTGTAAAAAGGGTCACATTTGTTGTTGTCCCGTTGTAATGCATACAATTGTTCAAAACAGACAAGCCTTCAAGTATTGTTGGCCAATCCGATGATTTCAGTATTCCCAAACAGTACTGAGGGAGAAGGAATGGCATATGACAGACATGGGTTTTAATGTAAGATCAACCGAAATGTAAGCGGGAAGGTTTTTATACAATTCTATAAATTTAAATTGTAAAATTGAGCACTGCCCCGAACGGGCAAGGTAGGCCTACTTGTTTTGTTTACTGGCCCAACGTTAGGTCTTACTAACCCCAGGCCATCGTTAATGTTGAACCCTGGAGGCTAACAAACAGCTAGTGTGATAAGAGTTGAAGTGTTTGACTACATTGAAGAAACTTCTATTCTTTCAAACCGTAATCACTCAAATACTCTTATTGACTACATGAAGAAACTTAAATAGTTTCAAACCGTAATCACTGAAATACTCTCATTGCTTCCCCTGGTTAGGAGGAGAGGGAGAAGACAACTGGATCTGGCTGGTTTGACATGAAAGCTCCTGAAATGACTGAGGAATTGATGGCCGACCTTAAAGCACTGAAAATGCGAGGTGCAATGGACCCAAAGCGCTTCTACAAGAAGAGTGATCGCGATGGATTCCCTAAGTATTTCCAGGTCAGTAAGCATCTGATTCCATGTGCGTACTGTAGGCCTTAGTGCTCAAACATGTTTCATATGTGATTTGGAATATTAAATGTTCCTATAACGTTGTGACCAACTCAGATCTGTCTGCATTTGGACAGTGAGTTCTTATCAGAATCAGAAAGATAATTATGGCCAAGTAACTTCTACCAAACAAGGTTTATTTCTGGTCTATTGATTCATGTCTTATTTGTACATAAATCGAAGATGTAAACATTCTTACATTTATGGCGCAGGATATGAGTAGAATGAGATCAGTTTATTTACTGGTTGTGGACAGGTATGTATATAGGCTATAAGGTATCTACAGTATATGAACAGTAATGTATATAATTAACTATAATGTAAGCATTATAATATAAACATGTTCAAGCTTTTAGGTTACACATACATGCCTTATACCAGGGGTGTCAAACCGGTTCCACATAGGGCCTAGTGTCTGCAGGGTTCTCTATTACCCTGTACCTGACTAATTGATTAGGTCACTAATTGGTTAGGATCTTCCCTCACCTGGCAGTCTGGTCTTAATTGGGCTCTAATTGAAAGAAAAGACTAAAAACCAGCATACACTAGACCCTCTGTGGAACCAGTTTGAGACCCCTGCCTTATAATGTAGGCTATGAGTGGAATATGACCAGTATTTCTACGGTATCTTACTGGTTATCTACTGTGTTTGCGGGGAGCAGAGTCAGTTTGGTTTCTGGGGCATGTTCATGAGGCCTAATGCTGTAGGAAAGAAACTGTTCTTGTGGCGAGAGGTTTTGGTCTTCATAGACCTCAACCTTCTGCCAGAGGGAAGGCTTCTGAATCGTCCATTTTCAGGGTGGGAAGGATCTGTCACAATCTTTGTTGCTCTCCTATGTCTGGAGGCGTGTAGGTTGGGTAGCGGAGGCAGATTGCAGCCAATCACCCTTTCTGCAGAATGAATGAATGATTCGTTGCTGCCTGCCCTTGTTATTGGTGGAGGCTGCAGGGTACCAAATGGCAATGGAGGTCAGGTGATGGACCATATCATGGCAGTGTAGAAGTGCCAGATCAGTCTTTGGCAGGTAGAACTTCTGCAGCTGCCACAGGAAGTACAGTGCTTTGCCAAAGTATTCGTCCCCCTTGAACATTTCGACCTTTTGCCACATTTCAGGCTTCAAACATAAACATATAAAACTGTAATTTTTTGTGAAGAAGCAACAACAATTGGGACACAATCATGAAGTGGAACGAAATTTATTGGATATTTCAAACTTTTTTAACAAATAAAAAATGGACAAATTGGGCGAGCAGAATTATTCAGACCCTTTACTTACAGTGCAGCAAACTCTCTCCAGAAGTTCAGGATCTCTGAATGATCCAATGTTGACCTAAATGACTAATGATGATAAATAGAATCCACCTGTGTGTAATCAAGTGTCTGTATAAATGCACCTGCTCTGTGATTGTCTGAGGTCCGTTGAAAGCACAGAGAGCATCATGAAGAACAAGGAACACACCAGGCAGGTCCGAGATACTGTTGTGGAGAAGTTTAAAGCCGTATTTGGATACAGAAAGATTTCCCAAGCTTTTAACATCCCAAGGAGCACTGTGCAAGCGATAATATTGAAATGGAAGGAGTATCAGACCATTGCAAATCTACCAAGACCCGGCCGTCCCTCTAAACTTTCAGCTCATACAAGGAGAAGACTGATCAGAGATGCAGCCAAGAGGCCCATGATCACTCTGGATGAACTGCAGAGATCTACAGCTGAGGTGGGCGAGTCTGTCCATAGGACAACAATCAGTCGTATACTGCACAAATCTGGCCTTTATGGAAGAGTGGCAAAAAGAAGATATCCATAAAAAGTGTTGTTTAAAGTTTGCCAGAAGCCACCTGGGAGACACACCAAACATGTGGAAGAAGGTGCTCTGGTCAGATGAAACCAAAATTGAACTTTTGGGCAAATATGCTAAACGTTATGTTTGGCGTGAAAGCAACACAGCTCTTCACCCTAAACACACCATCCCCACTGTCAAACATGGAGGTGGCAGCATCATGGTTTGGCCCTGCTTTTCTTCAGCAGGGACAAGGAAGATGGAGCCAAATACAGGACCATTCTGGAAGAAAACCTAATGGAGTCTGCAAAAGACCTGAGACTGGGATGGAGATTTGACTTCCAACAAGAGAATGATCCAAAACATAAAGCAAAATCACAAAAAAACACATCCAGGTGTTAGAATGGCCAAGTCAAAGTCCAGACCTAAATCCAATCGAGAATCTGTGGAAAGAACTGAACTACTGTTCACAAACGCTCTCCATCCAACCTCAAGCTGTTTTGCAAGGAGGAATGGGCAAAAACTTCAGTCTTTCGGTGTGCAAAACTGATGGAGACATACCGCAAGCAACTTACAGCTGTTATCGCAGCAAAAGGTGGCGCTACAAAGTATTAACTTAACGGGGCTGAATAATTTTGGACGCCCAATTTTTCAGTTCTTTATTTGTTAAAAAAGTTTGAAATATCCAAAAAAAATCGTTTCACTTCATGATTGTGTCCCACTTGTTGTTGATTCTTCACAAAAAATTAGTTTTATATCTTTGTTTGAAGCCTGAAATGTGGCAAAAGGTCGAAGGTCAAGGTCCTGAAATATCTCCTCTGTCTTTAGGGCATTGAGCTCCAGGTTGTTCTGGCTGCACCAGGACACCAGATGGTCAATCTCTGATATCCATTTGATTAATTAATTAATCCAATAAGGGTTGTCATCTGCAAACTTTAGGAGCTTGAGCGAGTTGTGACTGGATGTGCAGTTGTTGCTGTACAGAGGGAAGAGTACAGGTGATTGGACGCAGCCTTGAGGGGAACCGGTACTGATAATCAGAAGGGTTTCCCCAGCCTCACTTGCTATGTCCTATTGGACAGGAAGTCTGATCCACCGACATGTTGATTCTGGCACTTCCAATTTAGGGCTGTGCCGATACAATGATTTAATGATGAATCGCGATTCTTTTCTTCACGATTTTGTATCGATACTCTGGGCTCTAGAATCGATGTTTGCTAATTTTATTTAATGCCGGTAACATGTGAGAGAAAGAAGTAACGTGAGTGCAGTACTACACACAGTCCTGTAGGTGTCAGTAATCACTAAGCAGCGGGTGAAACCTGCCGCTATCCCCACCCTTACCAAAGAACTCTGGTTTCTAGAAATCAGCCAACTGGTGATGGGACAACCGACTCTTACGTGAGTCGGAGTCAACCGGACGGTTGTTGGTTGGCTTACCGAGTTAATAGATTTTGTCACCGGTTCGCGTGCCAACGGGGGGAGGAGACACATTTGATTACATTAGACTCAAGCAGTACCCTCGGTTACGGTCTCGTTCAGTAGCCTCTCCTTGTGACAGCCTCTACCATGCAGCCTGCAACATTAACTTAATATAACTACCATGACGTGTAGCTATTTGTATGTGATGTACTTCCCCATCGATAATGTGGGTGTCTTGGATCTCTGCTAGTTTGGGTTATTAACCAAG
>JACXGM010030965.1:0-13113 GCA_016801145.1 Umbra pygmaea
CTAAACAACGATCAATATTAACCAAATTTCTCTCTCATATTGCTCATCATAACCACTGAAAATTATAAAAACAACTAACCCAAATTCCAATTATTTTATATTTTTTTATTTTGCTGATCCGAAAAATGATCCGATCCGTGACTCTGATCCGAAAACCGATCCGATCCGTGAGTTTCATGATCCGTTGCACCCCTAACTACAACTGCTATTTTTTTTAAAGATTGCTCTGCCTATTTATTATATACTATTATTGCTGTATAAATTCAATAGCTTCACTTTTGTTGAGTCTATTGCTTCCAAAATAACTACACACATCTAGGGCCTCCCTATCAACTTTCTACAACTGCTAATTTTTGAAAATATTGCTCTGCCTATTTATTATTTATTATTATTGCTGTATAAATTCATTCAATAGCTTCACTGTTGTTGAGTCTATTGCTTCCAAAATCACTAAACACATCTAGGGCTTCCCCATCAACTTACTACAACTGTTAAATTTGAAAAGATTGCTCTGCCTATTTATTGTTGATGTGTAGAGGAAATTTGGAAGCAATAGACTCAACAACAGTGAAGCTATTGAATTTATTCCAATTAAAATAAACAATAAATAGACAGAGCAATCTTTTCAAAATTTAGCAGTTGTAGTAAGTTGATAGGGAGGCCATAGATGTGTGGAGTGATTTTGGAAGCAATAGACTCAATGACATTGAAGCCATTGAAATGTATGTTTGTATCAACTTTCGATTTTGCACTTTGTAAACGGTGCCTAGACGTTCGGCTGAAGGCTCACATTGCTGCAGTTCATTTATCGACATTCTTTCGGATGAAAACCGTGTTGTAGCTTGTTGTCTACCTTACTAAGGTTAGATAGAGCTGCTTATTGGGTAATGAAAACGTTTCGCTAAGGATCTATTGAACCGCAAACCGCCAATCTGCCAGTTTCTGTCTAACTTTACCGAAGTGCGGTAGGCTACAGCTACAGCCAGTGGCACTACGGAAGCCGTTCGTTGCAGCGCATTAGTTTGAATTCAAGGCGAGCACATTATTAATTAATTCTTTATCTGTATAAAACGATCTTTGTTATATCGATATAACGAATTAATAAGTCATAAAATGAAAAATATATATTAAAACGATCTTTGTTATATCGATATAACGAATAATAAGTCATAAAATAAAATCCATGGCCGTTCTCGGCTTCCGTACTTATGGACTGAAATACAAAATAAAATATTTTTCAAGTTATTTTAGTCTGGATTCATCAAACCTTCACCATACTTACCTAATAGCCTTACATCAAAACTTATCTAACTTTAAAGTTGTATTAAAGTTGAGGCTGCTGAGGTTCCTTGTATAATCTTGGAATCTGTGTTAAAAGCAGAGTTACACAGCATTTTTTATACAAACCTGAATTATCGGGACCGTCTGAATTATCAGGACTGTCTGACAGTCAGCCTATCAAAAGCTGCGAAACACACACGTGTGAATATTCATGAGATGGGTACAGTACACCAGAACCAGCTCCAGGGGGCGTGTGTCGATACAATGTCTTGTATTTGTGAACTAGAGGGACTTTTGGAGAAATGTTGGATTTGAGCTCTCTACAACTAGAGAAGCACTACTACACTGCTCGAATTAGCAGGACACTAACCCTGTCCTGATAATCCCAAATGTCCCCCTAGTGTCTGTGTGTATTCATACCAAATGTCCGCCTAAATCACAAAAACCAACACACACACACACACACACATATCCTACCTCACACACACCGTTGGGCATAGCCCCAGTGACAGGAGCTGTGTTACTGTTCACATGGTGTTGTTGGTGGGAGTATTTATATAGAGCTGCTGTCGACACCTGTAATGATTACAGAATATTTTAGGTGGATCTACCTCCAATCTTAACTTTTCAATTATGTGTAAAAGTTCAGTTAATTCATTTATTATATATAGTTATTCATATTGTTCCAGGCTGTTGCTCAAAGTGCATATAGGCATGTGATATCATAGATTAAAATCTGTGGGGTGACCATTGAATTATTCTGGAGGTATCTTCCTTCTAAGCATTTGCTATTTTAAATAACAAATTACATACCTGCTGTATGTGGCTCAAAATTTAGGCTTATTGTCATATACTGGGAACAATATGTTTCATATTTAAGGCCCTATTCATCTGGATGCACATTTTTATGTCAATAAGGCAGCCTTAAGATTTTTGAATCCGAACATGTCTGATGTTGTCTTCCATCCTGCCGCAGTCCTTTTGCCTGCCATCTCAATGTACTCCTGAGAGAAGTCAACTAAATATAACTGAGGGGGAGCGAAGAGCAGTGTTACTGGGACAGAGAACGAGTGTGATACAGAGAGACTGCAAGATCCTGCAAAGTTTGTGGCTACATCCTGCTCAGTCTGAAAAGTATCGGGTTGCCTTAACCGTCTGCGATGCATCCGTCCAGGGCAGAGTTACACTGAAATATACCACTCGTTACAACCAAGGTATGCAGAAGAGCATCAGTAAATGCTTAAAACATCAGACTTTGAAGCAGATGGGCTACAGGAGAAGAAGACCACAACTGGGGGCCATTCCTGTCAGCTAAGAACAGGAAATTTCTCAATAGAATATTGAAAAAACTCTTTACATTTTTTATATGAATCTCGTTTCTGCTGCGACCTTTAGATGTTTGGGTCAGAATATGACGTAAACAACAATTGAGCATCGTTTAAATGCCACAGCCTACCTAAATATTGTTGCTGTATCATCCCTTTATGATCACAGTGTACCTATCTTCTAATTACTACTTCCAGCAGGATAATGTACCATGTCACAAAGCTCACATCATCTGTTTTCTTGAACATGACAAAGAGTTCAGTGTACTGAAGAACATAACCTACATGTTTTTTGATGGTGGGGGAAACCGTAGCACCCGGAGGATACCCACACAAACATGGCGAGAACATGCAAACTCCACACAGAAAGGCCTGGGATGACCAGGTTGAACCCAGAACCTTCTTGCTGTGAGGCCACAGTGCTATCCACTAGGCCACCTAAGGAGTGGTCTGTAAGCATATATATTATTTGTTGCTGTGGAGCTTTGACCCTTTGCCTGTCTCGTCCAAACCTTTCTTGCTACAGTTATAGTAGTGATTTGAAGTAGTAGTGGGTGATAGACCCGCAAAATAATTCAGTTTGAGTCATTAAGCAATATTCTTCCATAACCTTGAGTCCGTCCCAAAGCCAGCTTCCCATGACTCCTATTGATTGAAAATTTTCATCCCTATTGCTCATAATATCTCTAGCCAAATTCTAGCTCGATCTTCAAACTATTTTCCCTGTTATTCTAATTTTCCAGTCCAATGCCTAAAGCTGGCCAGTCAAGCCTCTTTACCCAGCATCGGTACTATATTCAGGTCCCAGCAGGTTGGTCTCTGGTTAGACTATGAAATGTGTACGGCTGATTTGTTGCAATTGTGCTGATAGCAACACATCTTATTGTCTCTGACAGATGAGGTCAGAGAGGGAAAGTAGAGCGAGTTCACACTCACACACACACACACACACACACACAAGTTTGTTTTTCTATCTTTGTGGAGCCCTGATTTTGACCTAAAAATCCATGTTCCCTATTTCCTAGCCCTAAACCTAGCCCTAACTTTAACCATACCCTAAACCTAACCCCAACCTCAGTAACCTAACATTGGTGCCTAAATTTAACCTTGGAATAATGCCTAAACCTAAACCTAATCGGTAATGCCTAAACCTAATAGTAACCCAAATTCTAACACTATGCCCAATAGTACATTTTTCACTAAACCTATCACCATAAATCACAATTCCCCTCTTGGAGCCATACCCACACGGTACAATTTGTCCCCACAAAGTAAAACTTTACATCTTTATGTCAGGTTTATGTATGGTTGTGGGGCCATCGGTGAAATTTCAAGGCCTCACAACCATACAAAACAAAACACACACACTTTCTCCGTCACTCGCTTGTTTCCTCTTCTTCTTCACTCTCCATCGCTCTCTAAATATACAATAATGCATACATTTCCCATACTTATTTGGGTTTAGCAATGTGCCTTTACAAAATACCACCCTTAATAAAGTATAAAGTGATAATTTATAATTATAAAGTGATATTTTTAAGAAATCAGTCAACATTGTAGGAAATTATTAAAACAGTACTTATTTGTCACTGTAGATTTATAAAAAAATGTTCAGGTGATTTATCAAGCTGGTTTTCCCAGTGCTTTTAAAACAACTGTTTGGTAATCGCTCACCTGACCGGTGCACCCTTCAGCTCATAACACAAAATCTTGCTCCCTTTGCAACAACCATGCTTGCTTTGCCCTTCTTTTTCTATCTTTATCTGTCACTCTCTTTCTCTGCCATTTACTCTATCTTGTCTTCCTCTCTTTCTTCCTTTCTTAATCCATTTCTCTCTCATTCTCTCTCTTTCCTTCTCTGTCTCTCCCCTTTTGTGCCATTTTCTACTCTATCTTCCCCTACCTATTTATATCAAGCCAAAATGTGAAGAATTCAAAGGGAACCATGGTAACACCTCTGCAAAAAATAGAGAACATTTAAAAGGCACAAAGATGACAGTTGTTTTGCTTTCCCTTCCAATCCCTCCAGTCACTGGAGTAATCTTTGCATAATTTGGGTTTAGGATTAACGACTTGAAGTACCGACGTAATTTCATTTCTGTGTAATGATTATGGTACAATGCAGCCCCCACAGCATCCATACACACATCAAAGAGGTGAGAAGGGGGATGGGGGTAGAAGGGGGAGACTCAAAAAGCGCTGTCAAAATTCAAATGTAATCGTTCTGCTCTCTGCAGGCTTTGGTAGCAGTTCAAAAATATTATTATATTTTTTGAACTGACATCAAATATTATTATGTGATGACACACTTAATTTTTCATTCAACGTTTTCACCCTATGAAATACACTGCTCCAAAAATTGTGGGGAAGAATCCAATCACACATCGGGTCTCGATGACTAAAGATCTAAATCTTCAACTGTACATTGTGTAATTCGTTGAGAAGAAAATGTCTTGAAGGTCAATGGAAACCAAAATCTCACCAAGCGATTGAGAGAAGGATTCAAACTCACACAGAAATCAAGGTAAACAATGGGTGAATTTCATCTTGGCAACTCATAATGTGACTCAGTAGTGTGTATGGACCCCACGTGCCTGTATGCACTCCTGACAATGTCTGGGCAAGCTCCGGATGAGACGGCAGATGGTGTCCTGGGGGATCTCTTCCCAGACCTGGATCACGGCATCAGTGAGCTCCTGGTCTGTCTGATCTACTTGGCGGCATTGAATGCACGATACATGTGGTCCAAGAGGTACTCAACTGGATTCAAGTCAGCGGAACGTGAGGGCCAGTCAATGGCATCAATGTCTTTGTTATCCAGGAACTGCCTACACATCCTGGCTACATGAGGCTGGGCATTGTCCTGCACCCGGAGGAACCCAGGGCCCACTGCACCAGCATAAAGTCTTAAGATAGGGCTAGCACGTGAAGGTCTGTGTGACCATCCAAGGAAATACCTCCCCAGACTGATCACTGATCCACCACCAAACAGGTCATCCTGGATGATGTTGCAGACAGCATAGCGTTTACCACAGCATCTTCAGACACTTTCAAGTCCATCACATGTGCTCAGTGTAAACCTGCTCTAATCTTTGAAGCTAATGGGGCACCAATGGCCGACCTGCCAATTCTGGCAAAGGCCCATCGAGCCACACAGCCTGGGCTGTGAGTACATGTCACACCAGGGGACGCCGGGCCTACATGCCACTCTCATGGAGTCGTTGGCCAAAAAAATAAAAAACACTAGCCAGCTGGATGTCATTTTGTAGGGCTCTGGCAGTGGTCCTCCTGTTTCTCCTCGCACAAAGGAGCAGATACCGGTCCTGCTGCTGGGTTGATGCCCTTCTATGGTTTTGTCCAGGTGGTGTAAGACTGTACTGGGAGACACAGCAAACCTTCTTGCAACAGCACGTATGAATGTGCTGTCCTGGAGGAGCTGGACTACCTGTGCAACCTGAATGGGCTGCAGGTACCGCCTCATGCTACCAGTTATGACAAGGACACTAGCAAAATGCAAAACTGAAGCAGAATCAGTCAGGAAGGATAAGAAAATAGCTATTGGCTGTGGCCACCACCTGCAAAGCCATTCACTATTTGGGGGTTGTCTTGCTGTTGCCTCTCCAGTTCACCTGTTGTCACTTTCATTTGCACCAAAACAGGGGACATTGATTCACTTAGGATTCCTAACTGGACAGATTGATATCCCTGAAAATTAATTGACATGGTGTTATACTGTGATGATTGTGTTTTTTTTATCAGTGTGTTTAGATGTTCCTATTAAGCTGTCTGATTTGTCAACTAGTGTGTAAGCTTAGTGGGGGCTTGCCCAACGATTTGTTCCTCGACCCTCTCAGCGGGAGGGGGCATAGCTACTAGTCTTAAGCCCTGTCTCTTCCTGTGTTAATGGACATAATTGGAGAAGCTAGCTGGATAAATAGCATTCCGTTAATCTTGCAGTAGCCTAGACTATGCCAACAGGTGTCTCACAGTGGGTGGTTGGCATGGGCTATAGTTAGCACACTTTTGCCCAGTCTTCCCCAGAATTGGTAGCTAGCTGCATGGGCTAGCTAGCTAATTAGCATGTACTGCAGCTAAGCTTGAGTAAGCCCAGCAACCTTTTGACAGTCGTAGCAGACTGCAAGCATTGTCTCTCATATTAGGAGCTTAGTGTTTAACAGATTTATATGTGTATACATATGACCTAGCACCATCACTATTCATCCAGTGTATAGCTTGCTAATTATACTCAAAGTTAGCCTAGCGACCTCAAGACAGTTGCAAGCTGTCGGCACAGTGGGTGTTTAGGAGAGGAGGATGTTGATAGCTTAAGCTCTGGGTCTTTAACACATTCCAACAGGGGAGGAGGACCAGGAGGGAGCCACAAAGGCTACGGAGGGAGGGAGGACAGCTAATACCTCTCAGTCAGCCTTCTGTTCACCTCCTCCCTCCATCTCTGCTCCCCCTCTCTGTATTTCCTCAGGGCATCCTGGTTATCTTGCTCTCCCGCATGCCCTCCTCCCTTGACTCAGCAGTAGTAGTGTCTAGGCCAATTAAGAAAATAGGAGGTTGACTGCCCTTGGTTAATTCGGCCAGGCTGTTTATCGAAGGTGTTACAGCATTACGACCAGCCAGGTGACAAATCACACTGACCTTGTCTGGAAATAATCCAAGGCAGGATCATCACACTGATGTATAATGACAAATGTCTATAATTTGTCTATGTTCCTAAACTGCTGGAAGTAATTATTTGAGTGTCTAGCTCTTCAGACAGCTCTCTCACCGCATAGTCGAGCTACAGCGAGTGCAAAGTGAATGGGTTATGTGGCTTCCTCCCGACGAATGCACTAGATAGTTGTTTCTGAATTTGTGAACATTTGTGTGAAAAACGAACATATTTGAAAGAATGTTTCACATAAACTATTTGTATATTTTCTTTGCACACATTGGGTGTTCCCTTAATTCTTTTAAGCAGTATGTGTTATGTGTACTGCATATATACACTCACCCATCGGCTACATGCCTAAATGCATTGGCTTTCTTTCTGCGGTGTGATTGGTTGATTAGATATGCGTAAACTAGCAGTTGAAAAGGTGTACTTAATGAATTGGCGGGTGAATATATAGCCTTTTTTTTCTCATGTTCGGGGTGCCATTTACTTTGGAGGTAATCTTCTGTGGCAGCATTTTCAAAAACCAGGCACAATAGAATGGGACTTTCATGGTTGATGTTGCTTCGAATACTGTTGAGCTTGTCGTAGGACAGGCCCCTCCACGTGTTGCTATAGCAACGGCCCCTTGGCACAGCGACACACTTTTCTCCTCTCATCTCTTCACTCCTTTCGTCTCCTGCACTCATTCACCCGCTGTTTGTTCTTACAATCCTCAATCAACAAGCACTTCTGGTGGAGCACAAGCCACAGTAAGAGCAGCTACTGCAACAGATGGAAAAAAGACAGGGGAGAACAAAAGGAAAGAGAGAAAAGACAACGCTTAACAATGTCTGTGGAATTATATATAAGAGAGAGAAATGCAGAAAAGGGGAAACAGAGAAGATACATGTACAGTTGGGTCCAGAAATATTTTGACACTGACACAATTTTCATAATTTTGGCTTAGTATGCCACCACAATGGAATAGAAATGAAACAACTGAGGTGCAATTGAAGTGCAGACTTTCAGCTTAATTCAAGGGGTTGTAACAAATATATCCTATGAAACATTTAGGAATTGCACCATTTTCATACACAGTCCCCTTATTTCAGGGTCTCGAACATAATTGGACAAATTAACATGAATAAAATGTTCCTTTTTAATACTTTGTCGAGAATCCTTTGGAGGCAATGACTGCTTGAAGTCTGGAATGCATGGACATCACCAAACGCTGAGTTTTCTACTTCGTGATGCTTTACCAGGCCTTTAATGCAGTTGTTGTTATAACTAGCATTATAAGGTAATTATCATTTCGCACTAAAATTGGGCACATTCAATTAGCATTAAAATATATCCCAGAGAACGCTTGACTCGGTACCCATTTGTTTTAACCCCTAGGTTCATTTTGCCCTGGAATGGTCCTTTAAGTGTTGTCATCAGTAATTGAAATGCATGCTTGATCAGGGGATTGACTCAGCTATTGCAGAATATACAATTATTTTATATTCTGGGTCATTTTCACAGTATGTTTTGAGTAATTGTCCATCTGTAAAGTGAAGCGCCGACCAATCAACTTAGCTGAATCAGTATATCCCTATACACTTCAGAATTCATCCGGCTGCTTCTGTCTTCTGTCACATCATCAATAAACACTAGTGACTCAGTGCCATTGGAAGTCATGCATGCCCATGCCATCACACTGCCTGTACCGTGTTTTACAGATGATGTGGGTACACTTCAGATCATGAGCTGTTGCAAGCCTTCATTTTTTTCTCTGTTGATTTAGCCACTCCTAATGTTCCTGCTAACTCTCTGATGGATTTTGTTTATTCGCAGCCTTAAAGACGGCCTGTTTCACTTGGGTTGAGAGCTACTTTGACCGCATTTTGTGGGTTCACAGCAACAGCTTCCAAATGTGAATGCCACACCTGGAATCAACTCTAGACCTTTAACCTGATTAATTGATGAGGACATTAACAACAAAGATAGAACTCACACCTGTCCAGGAAACAGCCTTCGAGTCAATTGTCCAATTACCTTTGGTCCCTTGAAAAACAGGGGGCTACAAATACAACATTTAATTTGGATGTGAATACCCTAAAATTTAAGCTGAGACACTGGACTTTAAGCCCATATTCATTGTTTAACAATAACTTGAATATATTTAGGTAAACAGACACAATTATGAAAATTGTCAGTGTCTAAATATGTCTGCACCTAACTAAATATAAAGAGGGAAAGAAAGAGAGGGAGAAAAAACTGCTAAAGGTCTGTGGAGTGGATGGAAGAGTCAATCATGGGAGCCGAGAGAAGGAAAGAGAGAATATATAAACTAGTAAACAGGTGAATGAAGTGACAGGGAAATACATGACTGAGTATTTCAAACAAATTACTGATCAATACAAGCCAAATTAATTTATTTTGTATTCTACCACCATTCTGCTATCCCACATATTGCTCTTAACATTCTCCTTAAAGTGGACAGAAAGCCAGACTGTCACCTCTGAATTTGAGATATAGTTCGCTACTACTTACTATTTGAACGTACGTGCCTGCACCTGCATCCTACATGAGCCTAATTCCTTCACAAAGCTCCAGGTTCAGAGGACAAGCAAAGAGGCTCTCTGTGTTTCAACAGGAGATGACCTTGACAACTCCATGCAAACACACAGCCATCCCTCAAACATACACACTCAGCGTTGTCAGAACCCTGCACTGTTGTAGGGGAATACCCAGTGAAGGGCAACTGTGTGCTTGATGGAGTGAAAGTAGGGAAATCCTGTGAGAGTTTGGGCAATTCAGCTGTACTGGTATATTAAAGAACGGAGAAATCGAGTCTTAGACAGACAAAGTAGAATAGAAGATTGTGTGAATATTTTATTTAAAATGGAAAGCCTAATTAACAACATGTTTACAGTTGAGACCTGATTTGCATACACAAGTCTTTATCTATTTCATACAATCTCTGACACACACACACACACACACACACACACACACACACACACACACACACACACACACACACACACACACACTGTTTCCTCAGGTCAGCGCACTGGATGTCAGCAAATGTCTGCAAAGTTGAGATCAGGTCCATTTAAAGAAGAGAGGGAGAGAGATGGATTAGAAGAGACAGTGAGAGAGATGTAGTGCAGGGGGAAAAGAAGAACGGACGGGCTTCTATCTATTAGTATGATTGGTCCTGCTCAATTGTCAAACACGTTTTCCCAGGTCAGCACTACGGTTGTAGGCCAGTCACACTCATTCCCTCTACCACACGCATCCAAGACCATCACCATCACAATCAATTTTACACAGATAGCTTGCATGAATACACACACACACACACAGCATTCCATTTCACACTTTTTGAGAGACGGGGTGGCGAAGGAAAGCAAGAGCAAAAAAAAGGTTTTCAGCAGAGTTTTTCAGTCTCATTCCTCAAGGACAGTCTGCTTCCTTATTCAGTGACATTGCTGGTTTGTGAAAGCACCCTACTTTCTTGTGACCAGGGGCCTCATTTATAAACGTGGCGTATGCACAAAAGAAGACGTACGCCGCTCCCTACGCAAGAATTGGGATTTATAAAAACCATACTTGACGGGAAAATGTGCGGTCCTTCACGGACGATTTGACCGAGGCGTACGCACAGGAACAGGTAAAATGAGAAATGGTGACATCGTCGGCAGATAGATTAAACACGTTAAAGTGTGTGAAACTGCAGACCGTTGTGTAAATGAAATCGAAATACTGCCTCTCATTAATAATATAAAGATTTCACAAAGCCATTCTTACAATTTACAGCCTGGAGTGAAAAACAAACAAAGTAAAACAAGATTGTAACATAAATGCAAATGAAGACATATTTGCAAATATGTTCTGTAATCATATTGGCATGTTATGTAATTCATCCTCATTAATAATACGGTAAACAGAACAAAATCATGTTTAAAACTAATAATCTTGTCGACGTCCCTGTCTGGCGGAGCAGGTAGAAAGATGTCTTTATTGTGCATTGGGGAAAGTTGTTTTCGTTGTATAAATGTTGTCATCAGCTACAGAATCATTGTATTCATTTATATGAATTTAGTTCGTTTTATTTTTAAATGTGTTCCATCATGACACATGTCTTAACCATTTTGAAAGGTGCAAGAACTTCCATTTGCACAGAACTATTTCCCATTTACAATTAGATTAATACCGACATATGTATAGCTTATCAGATACAATCAATACGTAATGATGCACAATGCCTGATCTTGCGCTGATAGAAGACGTGGCAAATGAAAGGATTCGTTGGATACGCATCTTCAGACAGCAAGAAGACTTGCTGGCAAACAAGGACGAGTGGCTTTTGAGCCGGTTTGATTTCCTCAGGCCGTCCTGTTGGACCTCTGCGCTAGATGCTTTTTGGCCAAGTCAGTGGGTATAAATAGGTATTTTCGTGTCAAATTCATTAAGTATCAAATATAATTAGAATGCATGAAGAAAAGAGAACAAAATACTTAATCTGTTTCCAAATGAGGTCAGTTTATTTTGCAAGATAGACCCAGAATTCATGGTGACCATCTACAACAGTCTTCTGGCTATCCTTTAAACACATAGGGCTCTATTTTGGACCCAGCGCAATGTAGCGCAAAGTCTGAACGCAAGTGTCTTTGCTAGTTTAAGAGCGATGCAGTTGTCATTTTCCCGTCAGGCGCCCGTGTTGTTTAAATAGCAAATGCACCTGCACCTATATTTGCGCCCATGGGAGTGCTGGTCTAACAGGAAGGTGTGTTCAGGATAATTCTGGGTGGATTGCTATCTTGAGGCATCGGAAAGTGATCGCGCCATTGACCAACAAAAATCTGGTCGAAAGTCAATGGCAGCACGTCATAGTTATTTTATCAGCAAATTAGTCAAATGCACCTATGGCAAAGGCACAGCGCGTGCACACTATGCTTGTTGCACACACACAGGGAAGCTCAGCAGCACACGAAAATGCAAAAGATTACAAATAAAAATATTACGGTGCAAATCCGCTGTCATAATAGCAATGCGCTAAAGGTACAAACGTGCCTGGCTCTTAAGGGAATGGGAGATGAATCTCTGATTGGTTTATTGCATGTTACGCCCAAAACACACCCATGAATTAATGAAGACACTTAGTACAACCCTTTTAGAACATGCGCGTGGCGCATGGAACCTTTTTTCCGCAGTTAAAATAGCAAAACTGGATTTGGACATGCCCAAATCGCACTTGCGCCATGCGCTTCACGCCATGCGCTTACATCGTTAAAATAGGGCCCCATAGCATCATCTTCATGTTCCCGCCAAACAGACTGAGTTCTCCCAAATCATTCCTGCTCTGTGCTGATAACCTCCAGATTCCTTATACCTTTCCTCATCCATTGTTTGTAGCCTGAAATTTAACATATTTTCTTCCCTGCTTAAAATGTCTCCCTGTTACTCCTCTCTTATCTGATGGTTCAGATGTCACAAAATTGCCTTTAAGGTCAGATCATTCTCTCCTACATCACCTCAAGCCTAAACAGACATGCATTCTTTACCTCTCACAGATAAACAAGATAGGCAAGGGTAAAACAAACTGTCCTGCAACCTCAATGTTAAACACCATACAGTTTCTGTGATAGACATAGCATTAACGCATCAGTTCTCAATGTTAAACACCATACAGTTTCTGTGATAGACATAGCATTAACGCATCAGTTCTCAATGTTAAACACCATACAGTTTCTGTGGTAGACATAGCATTAACGCATCAGTTCTCAATGTTAAACACCATACAGTTTCTGTGGTAGACATAGCATTAACGCATCAGTTCTCAATGTTAAACACCATACAGTTTCTGTG
>JACXGM010030966.1:0-13121 GCA_016801145.1 Umbra pygmaea
AGGGGGGCATTTAGAGATGTTGAACACACAGGGGGGCATATAGAGATGTTGAACACACAGGGGGGCATTTAGAGATGTAGAACACACAGGTGGCCATTTAGAGATGTAGAACAGGGCCATTTAGAGATGTAGAACACACAGGGGGCCATTTAGAGATGTAGAACACACAGGGGGCAATTTAGAGATGTGGAACACACAGGGGGGCATTTAGAGATGTAGCACAAAGGGCCAATTAGAGATGTAGGACACACAGGGGGCCATTTAGGGATGTAGGACACACAGGGGGCCATTTAGAGATGTAGAACACACAGGGCCATTTAGAGATGTAGAACACACAGGGCCATTTAGAGATGTAGAACACACAGGGGGCTATTTAGAGATGTAGAACACACAGGGGGCCATTTAGAGATGTAGAACACACAGGGCCATTTAGAGATGTAGAACACACAGGGGGCTATTTAGAGATGTAGAACACACAGGGGGCCATTTAGAGATGTATAATACACAGGGGGCCATTTGGAGATGTAGAACACACAGGGTGCCATTTCCAATGTGTTAGTTTGTCAGCGTTTTTTGACTATTGTCAATTGCTGACAGTCGATCAACCAGCTTCTGTCACCTTAATATTTTGGGATTTCTAGGTAAAATTATTTAACCCTTGTTAGTAATTCCTGACTAGAGAATAGTTGGGGGGTTGACACTCTTACTTAGGGATCACATGAACATGAGATTATTCATGTAAAAATGGTAACAATAGCTTAAACTATGCTTTAAAACCACATTTGTATCTACAATTTCAAAATGTGTTGAATTTCAGGAAATGATAAATCCACTGAAAGGGAGAGGTACTAAAATATCTTGCCTGAAAGCTGGGCCAACCAAATGTTCCTGTATCCATTGTTGTGTGTTTCATTGACTGTATTATATTGCAGCGCAACAAGACAGACTACGATCAGCTGCTCCGTATCAAGCAGAACTTGGAGATGGAGATTGCCACCTACAGGCGACTGCTGGAGGGAGAGGAGACGTGAGTCACTCTGAGGGGATGTTTCAGTGTAGAACAAAATTTAACACACTCAAATTAAGGATGACAAAATAAGTTCAGGAGGAACATCTCTGGAATAACTATACATTTCAATCAGACTCCATTACATGTCTTAGTTACAGTGTGTCAAATAACATAACTATTTCTGGCTAGGGGGATCTACAAGACATTGCAAACTTTAGTTAACAAATGTTTGCAATGTCTTGCTGTTACAATTAACATTAGTATTCCTTCTAAAACTGACTTTGCTGATATTACTTAATTGAGTAGGATCTACTTAATTGAGTTGCATGGTTGTTCCCTATACCAGTCTTAAAGTATCCAAACCTTGAGTCAATCTGGATGATGGTGTCTGCTGTATGACTCAAATATGGGTGTAAGAGTGTACTGAACATGTTTGAATACATTTACCATGAACAATTACTGATACATTGATGACCCATTTGAAGGTGGTCTAAAAGTTGCTGCAGTACAACTGCGTCACCTTGGCCAGGGTTTTGCATGTTGTTTGCAGCACAAAGATAATGCCCAAGGGTGCAGTGCAAGGTGGTGATTATTAACTCAATGCAGCCCGAATATGGATGGGTGGAAGTCAGACTGGACACCATGTGTATAGCTTGGGCACCTGCAAGCACATTTTAAAGTTGTATAGTTGCTGAATTTTAATTCAGGGTGAGTGTACGAACTAAAGACTTCCTGTGTTGTATATTTGTTTTTACTCTTTAATAGAAAAAACAAAACCAGAAGAAACAATAATACAATGAATGAAATAGTAACTCCCTGCAATCGTCAGTTTATCAAGATCAGGGCGTCTATCACGTCATAAGATTAGTGTCCAGCTCTTTGACAAATGTAAATGTCCTGATAGCATTCATGAATGTTATTGTTCCATTTGGCCAGTATTTGACTGTCAGTAACTGCTTCTTCCATTGTAGGCTTTAGCTCAATACACTATCATCTCTCTTTTCCTGGGATCCTTCAGCCATTTCATGTATTTGATGTATCCAAGAGCTAGCACACCTGAATCATTTTAATTATTCATTATCATGGCCTTTTGATTCAGATGAGCAAGTGAACAAAATTGTGTTGTGGCTCTCCGTACCCAGGAGAGCTTTAAAAACCACTGGTCAAAAACACAACATTTTGTTAGATATTATGCTTCCGGCAATAATTACATTCTTGACGTAAGCATAATATCTAACAAAATGTTGTTGTTTATGTTTTATACGCCTGCCATCTTAGATAATCCAGGCAGGTTTCTCTCAAAGGGCTACTGCATCTATAAATTAGTTTGCGTCTAAAAGAACACTGATCTAATAAAAGGTTTTATTTTACAAAATGAAGTTGTTTCTGAATTATTAGACACTATATTATACATACAGTTTGTATCTATGCAATAAGTACTACATATTTAAAAGATGTGCTAAGGATGAGACAGAGCCAGAAGTCCATATTAAGCTGACTGGTTGAACAGTCAGTGAACCAGCACATTTCTGACCATAAATGGTAACATCCTTGTAATTGTATGTTTTGTAACCCTAACATTCCTTTCCCGTTATTCATGCAGGATGGTTAAAGAAGTGCCCCCACCAATAAGTGAGTATTTGTTCATTGACTTCCCTCTCACTTTCTTCACATACACAGGCAAACATCAATACCATTCACTGTGTGCAGTCACACATTGATTGGTTGGTTGCTGCTGAATGGTTCTTATCATTGTGACATCAGGGAATTTGAGCCATACCTTTTGATAGTCGCCATTGCTAAATTCTGTATGTAATTCATTAACACAAAGGGAGATCTTCATTTGCCTTTACATTTAAATTGGAGTGATTTATCTGAAGCTTTTATTAATAGACACCACATCCCCCAGACATTATTGTCTTAAAGAGTACAAGTAATGTACTGTCTGATATCAAACTACCAAACAGATGTTAACACTCCAGGTTCAAAGTAGGTTCAGCTGTTTTTTATTATGTCAATCTTTGTTGGTTCCACCTCCTTGAAATCAAATCAAGGGCAGTGGCTAAAGACTAATAGTTTTATAAACTAGCAAACAAAGAAAACACCCAAAACAGAGCTGTCCCTAGCAACTACTGACGATACAAATATCCTGCAGGCGGCAATGTTATCACAGGGTCTAAGCGAGGCCCGTGACTTATCCAGATAACGACAGTGAAGGGCACCTACTCTACAGTACATAAGGACTTCATTAGATGCACATAATTAATTCCTAAGCAGCACTTCAGCTGTTATGATAAAAAAGCCATAGACCATGTTGCAAACAAGAGGTTGTTTTAAAGTATGACACTGTGACATTTTGCATTGTCTTCCTCTTTAGAAGAGCCGGATGTGCGGACCAGGAAGATCGTGAAGGTGGTGACACAGACCATGATCAATGGAAAGGTTGTGGATGAGTCCAGCGAGGTGGAACAGATCGAGGAGGAAGTGACTAAGAAAAAGTGATAGGGGCATTATTGTCATCTTTATTGTTAGTCCTAACACATTTGGGGCAAAGTTTAGCTAATCACTTGGCAGTCTTCGCTAACATGGATTGCTGTTTTATTCTCATTAGTGTGTTAGCCTTCCCTGTTTTTCTTTGGAGTGTCCTGTATAACCTTGTTAACATTTCTGGAAATATTTTCAATGAATTGGTTGTCCTTTCGGGCATTCATTGTAGGAAGTGCTTTAGTTTTCTGAGTCAACTCCCTCAGTTCTGTCCAGTGCTCTAACATAGCATGAAAAGGTTTTGCTTTGTCATTAAATTATTTATTTCAACATTTAGAAAAGTTGTAGTAGATTTCATATACTTTAAATCAATTTCTATGTGTTTGTGTCTGTATTCCATAAACTTCTGTAAGATTGGAAATAATTTTTTGTCAATAAGTAAAACGTTGGTTTTATTTTAGTTTGAAATGTTTGACATTAAAGCACACTTTTCATTAAATTGTCCTGTGGCCCTGAATTGTAGGTTTTTTACTGAACACAGAAATAATACAACCACGTTCTGAAAATACACATTATTATTTTGTCCATAATATACATTATTTGCTAGTTAGATATTGTAATATGTCGATTTTGCTGTTCTGCTATATTCTATATTTTGTATTATTTAAGGTGATGTTTTCAACTACTGGATCTATTATGCTAGTTCGTAAAATTTAAAGTCCTAAATCATAGATTTTGTATTTGTTTTTATAGTTTTCAAAAAAGTTACATTGTGCATTGTTTAAATATCTACTACACTAGATATACTGTAGGGGTAGAGTAGATACAACTGGTAAATCTCAGAATTTAATGTCTACTTTATAGCATGAGCATAATGACATGTCAATAGGGCTGTAGCAATGACTAGATTAATGCAGAGACTTACCAGGGCTCACGCCCCTAGGCCCAAGCCCGCCCGAAGGCCCAAGTCAAATACTAAACAAGAGTTTTAATTTGGCCAGTTTCAACTATGGTCCCTGTACAATTTGTACTATCAGTAGCAGCTAGGGATGGGTCATTCACAAACAATAGCTCTGTTCAGTGAACAATGGGAACCAAATTGCATTGGTGAACAGAGATGTTCAGTTGGCTCCATGAGTTCCAATTTGTTATTAGATCAAACATTAGTTATATTAGATTAGTTACAAATGTATTTGTGAAAGATTGCACATGTGCACCGCTGAAACAGCACATAGTTAGGTTAGCACATGGTTATTGATTTCCACTGGCATTATTCAAGTAGGGAAACATAAAATAAAATAATAAAAAAATAACAGGTGGTCTATTAATTAGGACAGGTTAAATGTAATATTTTTAAGGCTTATTTAAAACTGTCATATACTTTTGGGCTGCATTTAATCTTTACATGAAATGTTCATATTTCCATTTACTCATACAAGTATTGAACAAATACAATATTATTTTGACTCATTTCCATGCCTTCATCTCCTGAGTAGTTTCTACCGGCCTAATGATGCCACCTGCTCAAACACCCCTTCTCGGCAACTCAGGGCAACACTATACAATGCAAAATATCTCTGATCTGCACCTGATCTCATTCCCCATTTTTTTTTATAAGAAAGTTTTTTCACTGTTATGATGTTATTTTATTCTTAATCTCTTTTTAATATGAGTAAAGAATTATCTGAAATTATCTTCTGCTTCCTTTCTCTCAGAAGAACGTGATATTCTCAGTCTGTTTCCATACTCCATTAATCGCATGGATGATACTGAAGATGGAAGCCTGGCATACCTACACAAACATATTAATTGTCATTTTAGGGATGCGCAGATCTTGTCATCCTCCTATGCTTTTGATCCTACTTGATAGTGTAGTGGAAATCAGGCTGTGGGTAGAGGACATAGTAACCATTACCAAAGTGTGTAATAATTTTATATCATGTAGTAGTAATCTCTATCCGAATGGCATTCTAATAAATGACGGTGTCTATGTTTAGTTATATTCAGAGGTGCCTATTGAAATGTTTACAAATATATTGCCATAATGTGTGTGATATTTTTTGAAAGGATGTATTTACCTAAGGAAGAGGGCATTTATTTTGTAAATCTGATGCTTTCATGCTATGCCCAATGCAGAAATTGAATAATGTTTAACCATTGTGTTGTCCTTGGGGTCAAATTTAATATTTTCCTGTCAAAATATTTTTATACTTTTATGTAAACAAGGACTATTAGCCCTAAATTCCAAATCGATGGGAAAAATTTGTTGTAATGGGTTGGACTGAAGTAAGACTAAAGGTGTAACACAGAATTGACTAAATATTTATACTATATTCTTTAAATAATTGTCAAACATGGGGTCTTTTTTTGACCCCAGAGGACTACAGGTGTATGGCCATCGGGAGGACAACACAAGGGTTTTAATGTTTAAGCCACAAGGAAGCCTGGCTCCACTATGTCTATGGGATGATAGTTAAATGTATATTTGTTCAAGCCTAAGGGTGCTGGAGTGGTTGTTAGCTGACCGTAAAAGCCATTTTGTGACACCTGAACCAACAGATAAGAGGGAGCAATGGGGGAAAGTGACAGAATCTATGGAGTCCAATGATTGTAAGAGAAATAAGGAATGTACATCTATGAAGTTTTAGGTGAAACAATGAACAAGGAATGAACAAGGAAGACTCATTTAGCTTGTTGCGGAAGTACTAATGGAAAGCGAGAGTCATTTTCACAAACCTAAAGCAGCCACTTAAATCGGTGAGTTGTCTCCCATTTATGATAATAAACTGTAAGTGGAATTGCGCACTGTGCTGTATGACAAAACTGTCAAAGGGAGTATATAATGTTTTTTTTTTCTTTTATGGGAAGGATCAGCTTAAGTATATGACATAGGTATTGTTTTTGTTCTAAAATATGCATCATTTCCAATCCCACATTTTTTTATATTATTGCGGTCTATATTTTACCCCCATCCTAACCTTTACCTGATCAATAGTTGAGACCAATGACATTTTAACATCTACCTCTCGCTTTTACATTTTATATTTTCCTCAATCATTATTGTAACTGCCTCTGTCGCCAGTTTATTTCTATATTAGCACTTTTACTATTTTGTTTCTTCTGAATTTAATGTTAACAGCAAGACGGAACTAAATATTGGTTCCGCCCGGAGGTTTCCGGCCGGGCGCTTTTGAGCGACGCACTGAGAAAACTTTACGGTGAAAAGAGAGTGATTTATCCGCTGTTGTTGAGTTTAAGTGCATAAGTTTACAAAGAATATAGGCAGAAGAAGATACGGAAGATTTTAAGGAATGTTTAGCACCTCTATGTGATAAGGCCTAACAAAAAAAATTGTTTGGTTCCGGGGTCCGACCGACCCTGTCAATTTATGTGCGACCCAAATTTATTTTATGACCTACCGTTTTTGTACAGAACGTTATTTTCGTTGGTTTGAGGTAGCCTACTGAGCAATGCGCAATCTAATACTAATCACAAGATATATGTTACAGTAAACAACACTGCAAGGACATAAATAATAATATCCTAAACAAGCCTCAAACAGATGTAACTGATCCAAACAAATCCAAACATTCAAACAAAGTACATTGCGCTGGTCAGCGTCACCAAAGTCGGACAATGAAGACAAACGCTAGACTCATTGTGCCTTACAATCTCGCTCCCTACTTCTGAAAACCGGTGAGTGCACAGCAAAGTGAGAAATTAGTTTCTTCTTCACTAACATGATACACGGTGAACATCATCCCTTCTTCCAAGAGGACATCATCCCTTCTTCCAAAAATAGCAGGGATCGCAACGGGAACCAACATTTTAGTACAGAACAAGCAGCAATGAGGTTTGTTGACCGTTTATTTTGCTGTGAAGGTGTTTGTGTTCACATTTGCTTTCATGTGTAATTGTTGTGAGGTAACATTATAACATATAAGTTGCCTAACACTCATATATGTATATGTATATGGCCTTGATTGTGACATAATATTTGTGAGACATGCATATGGAATTATTTTTTATTAATTTATATTTTTCTTCATCTTCAACCAGTTCTCACAGGTTGACCAGCATTAAAGCCCTGTATTCTAACCAAGACCTCTTGCTTCATGTCTGTCACTGGAGGAGCTACAGTGAGAACTCATCTGCTCTGCATGAGTAGACGAGGAAGACAGTACCAAAGAGCCATGATCCATGGACAAGAAGGGACATCTCTACATCTAAGAGCGTGCATCTGCCCCTGACATTTACATCCACAGAAGACTCCAGGTGCCTTACCACAACTCTGGCTGAAGCTAATAAGCTTATATATATTTCCCACAAGAGACTTTGACACATTTCTTTTGCCATCATATTCATACGGTATAGTTGTGTGCATGTTTAAGTGTTAACTAAGCTGCAACTAAGAGACTTGTAATGGAAATATTTTGCACAAAGGAATGAATTTTGCATTTTGTTGAATAACGAAATATAGATTTGTGAAGTAGATCTGAACATTTTCTAAAAACTAATACTAGTGGTAGAAAGTCTATAAATGTGAATAGCTATAGAGCAGTGAATCACTTAGCTTCTTGCCAAATTACATTTAACCCAAATTTAAGTACACCAAGTAACAATGTCAGAGCCTAGTCATACATCTAGCAGAAAGCAGGTTAGTGCAGGAAAAAATATAGAGCAGCAGTGCATAGACATGCAACCACAGGCCACTAAAGGCACAAGAGCTGATGACCACACTTCCTCACAAGAACCACGAAGAAGCCAAAGAGTCCGAAAATTAACAGAAAAGGGCCAAGAACTGTACAGTGAGCAAATTGTACAGTGAGCAAATAAGAAGATTTGCTCACCGTTTCACTGTGAGTTATGAGGAGTGGAAGGCTATCGCTAAGGACGCCAAGCAAGCCCTGAGTGGACAATGCTCTAACAACCTGCTACATGAATACATCAGCAAAGTAAGCGTGGCCTCAAAGAATCTGAATGTTGCTTATGAAGAGTTGAGGCATATAGACAACCCTGACCAGGACACACATCGCAGAATTGACACTTGTGATGCAGTAACCAGGAAGATCATCCAAAGTGCAAAGGACCGTTTGAAGACAGCAGATAACGGTGAAGGAAATGAAGAGCAAGGACACAGGTCGACATTGTCTATATTCAAGTCTGTAGCCTCAGACAAAATAAGTGTCAAATCCCAATTCACTAAGTCCTCTCATGCTCAAGGCAGCTCCAGACATTCAAGTAGAATTTCTGCAAGCAGACAAGATGCCGCTGCTGAAGTGGCTGCCAATGAAGCTACTCTAGAAGTACTGCTAGAACAAGAGTGTTGCATTGAGGAATTGGAAAAGCTTGAAGCTGAAGCTACAGAGAGACAAAAGGTGCTAGAAGCAAAGCGCAGACAACTGGAGCGACTAGAGACAGTTAAAAGGTTAAAAGCTGCTAAGGCACGTCAGCGAGTGTATGATCAGAGTGAGTGCTCAGATGAAGAAATAAGCAGTCTACTCCATCAAGGTGTCTGTATTAGGGAAAGGGAAGAAGTGAAACATGAAAATAATCTGTTGCAGCACCATTCCTCACCACAAGACTGGGCACATTCAAAGCAGCTCTTGTGAGAGCACTTGCAGAGTCCATCAGTGCAGGTCGTCTTCCTATACCTGAACCAACAATATTCAGTGGCAACCCACTCAGATTTAATGACTGGAAGGTTTCGTTTCAGACACTCATTGATCGGAAAAACATTCAGACTGAAGAAAAAATATATTACTTGCGAAAGTATGTGGGTGGACCTGCTAAAAAGGCTATAGAGAGCTATTTCCTGCTTGGTTCAGAGTCAGCCTATCATGCAGCATGGAGGGTCCTCAATGAAAGATATGGGAATCCATTCCTCATAGCCAAAGCCAGAGATAAGCTGGAGGGATGGCCCAAGATAAGCTTCGGAGCTGTGAGGCTGCTGTGACTCAGATCAGAGGCCTCAATGTACTTAATGACTGCAATGAGAACCAGAAGTTACTTGCAAAACTTCCAGACTGGCTGACCTCGAGATGGAACAGAAAGGTAATAGAAGTGGAGGAAAAAAGTCACACATTCCCAAGCTTCCAGCAGTTTGTAGAGTTTCTCACACGTGAAGCTAAGATTGCAAATAACCCAATAACATCTCTCCATGCTCTGAAACCCGCTGAAGATAAGCAGATCAAGGGTTTAAAGAACAGAGCTGTAGGAGCTAAAGTACTAGCAACTAACTCAGAGGAAAAGGCTTCCTCCACAGGCTGTTTCTTTTGTGAGAAGTCAGGCCACAGTCTACACAAGTGTTGGAAGTTTATGGATAAGACCATCTCTGAGCGAATCAAGTTTGTTCAAGGGATGAAGTTGTGCTTTGGCTGTCTGAAGCCTGGCCATCGCTCAAAGGAATGTGAAAATAGGTAGATCTGCGATACTTGTGAGAAAGGACATCCAACCTGCTTACATGATAATCGCAGCAAAGAAAGAGGAATGTCATCAAGGACTGGTAGGGAAATGGAGCGTGACAAGTCAAGAGAAGGAACAACAGATCGTTCACAAGAAAAGATGACAAGAACACCACGTGAGGTAACATCTAACAGAGTTATCCAGAACGTTAAAAGCACCCATACATCCTCAGTCATTCCTGTGTGGTTGTCAACTACAAGTAAGCCAAATCATGAAGTTCTTGTGTACGCTCTCCTCGATACACAGAGTGACACGACCTTCATCCTCGAAGAGACAGTAAAGGTGCTTCACACTAAAACTGAACCAGTCCAGTTAAAGCTCTCCACAATGACTTCAAGAAATACAGTGGTGCCTAGCAGAAAGCTGACTGATCTACAAATAAGAGGATTTTACTCGGATAAGGTAATCTCTCTGCCAGTAACTTACTCAAGAGAATTCATCCCTGCAAACAGAGATCATATTCCCACACCAGAGACTGCCAAGTCATGGTCTCACCTTGAGCACATTGCAGATGAAATTGCTCCTATACAGAGCTGTGATGTCGGCCTACTAATTGACTACAACTGCCCTCAAGCTCTTGTACCAAGACAAGTGGTTGCTGGAGAAGAAAGTGAGCCCTTTGCTCAGAGAACAGACCTGGGTTGGAATATAGTTGGTTATGGCAACCCATGTCTTGACTTTGGAGATGTTTTTGGAACAAGTCATCAGGTCATTGTGAAGCAAGTGATATCAGTTCTTCCAAATCTCCCAAGCGAAGTGCACTATGTCTGTAGAACACAGATCAAGGAAGTAATCCTTCCTACAGACGTCATCAAGGTGTTGGAATCTGATTTTGTAGAAAGGGCTTCGGAAGACGAACACCTTTCTCAAGAGGATCTTCAGTTCATGTCAATTATAGAAAGCGGCATCAGACTCAAGGAGGATGGGCACTATGAAATGCTACTTCCCTTCAAGAAAGGAAGACCAAACTTACCAGACAACAAGATATGTGGCATCCACCGTCTCAGATGTCTGGAGAAAAGGTTAAAGGGAAATGAGCAGTACTATAAAGACTATAAGGCCTTCATGGACGAGACAATAGCTCGTGGAGATGCCGAGCTTGTCCCTGAAGAGGATATCAGCAACATTCCCCACCATGGGGTGTATCATCCCCAAAAGCCTGGTAAGATCCGTGTCGTTTTTGACTGCTCCGTAAGGTTTCAAGGGACATCCCTGAATGGCCATCTCCTGACTGGCCCAGAGTTAACAAACACCTTGGTGGGAGTTTTGTGTCGGTTCAGAAAGGGTTGTGTGGCAGTTATGTGTGACATAGAGCGAATGTTCCACCAGTTCCATGTTAAGCAAGAGGACCAAGATTATCTCAGATTCTTGTGGTGGAAGGATGGAGATCTTAAAACCCAGCCCTCCATTTATCGAATGAAGGTCCACTTGTTCGGTGTAGCTTCATCACATGGATGTGCTAACTATGGCCTGAAGCATCTTGCCACTCAAGGACAAGAACGTTTTAGAGAAGAAACCATCAGGTTCATCCAGAAGAACTTCTACGTCGATGATGGATTGACAAGTGTGGAATCTGAAGACCAAGCAATCCAACTAGTGAATGAAGCAAGAGAGCTTTGTCGCACAGGCAAACTTCGACTGCACAAGTTCATCTCCAACAGCAAAGAAGTCCTAGACACAATTCCTGGGGAAGAGTGTGCTAAAGCTGTCAAGGATTTGACCATGATGTTGGGAGAATCACTGATGGAAAGAGCACTAGGGGTACAGTGGTGTGTGACTTCTGATGAGCTGTAGTTTAGAGTGGTTGTCAAGGAAAATCTACTTACATGCAGAGGGGTCCTGTCCACAGTTGCTTCTATGTATGACCCACTTGGATTTGTGGCACCCTTCATCCTGGTAGGAAAGAAGATCATGTAGCAGATGTGTCGCGACAAGCTCAGTTGGGATGATCCTTTGCCTGATGACCTTCGACCCCTGTGGGAGTCTTGGGTGCAAGATCTAAAAAACTTGGCTGAGGTGAGAGTCCAAAGATCCTATCTGCCATCAAGCTTCAAGGTCCAACATTATGAGCTCCACCACTTCTCTGACGCCAGCGTGTCAGGCTATGGAGAGTGCTCGTATTTAAGAGCAGTCAGTACATCAGGTGAGGTCCACTGTTCCTTAGTCATGGGAAAGTCAAGAGTTGCTCCTACTAAAGTCATGACTATGCCAAGACTCGAGCTGTCAGCAGCAGTGGTAGCAGTCCGGACCGGTGACATGTTTAAGAAAGAACTAGAAATAGACTGCCAACTAGAATGCTTCTGGACGGACTCAAAGGTTGTACTTGGGTACATCAGTAATGAAGCCAGAAGATTTCATGTTTTTGTAGCAAATAGAGTTGAGCGCATTAGAGTACAGAGGCCGGACAATGGAGGTATGTAGCTTCAGAAGACAACCCAGCTGATCACGCCTCAAGGGGTGTCACAGCAAAACAACTCACAGCTTCTAACTGGTTCACAGGTCCAGAGTTTCTTTGGCAGAAAGAGTTACCAACTGGAGTTGTCATGGTGGGAGAGATCGAGAGTAGTGACCCAGAGGTCAAGAAAGTTCAGGTTCATGACACTCAGGCAAAAGAAGCAAAAACACTTCTAAAGCATCTACACAAGTTCTCAGACTGGGCAAGACTGGTGAAAGCTGTTGCCAGACTCAAGCGTCTTGCTAAAGAAATCAAAGGTCTCAAGCAAAGGTCCTGTGAGGCCTCGAGCTTGGAGGAAAGGAAAGAGGCGGAGCTGACCATAATCAAGATGGTGCAGGAAGCAACTCTCTGTCAAGAAATTCAACACCTTAGACATCATAAGGAGACAAAGCTCCAAGACAAAGTCAGCCAGCTGCACAAACTATGTCCGTTCCTGGATGATCAAGGTGTAATCAGAGTAGGAGGTCGCTTAGCTCATGCTGCCCTACATCTACATGTGAGGCATCCACCAATCCTTCCTAGAGACAGTCATGTTTCTGCGTTGCTCATCAAGCACTATCATGAAAGAGTGTACCATCAAGGTCGAGGAATGACTATTAATGAACTCCGAGCCAATGGCATATGGATCCTGGGTTGCAGCAAGCTTGTTTCATCCCATATTCACAAGTGCACAAGTTGCAGAAAGTTCCGAAGATGCACAGAGCAACA
>JACXGM010030967.1:0-13113 GCA_016801145.1 Umbra pygmaea
AAGAGAGATAGAGAACGATTTAGGGACTAGATGAAACCCACAACGTCTGTAACATGTACTCAGCTGCACATCTCTATTCAGGTGTCCTGGGAAAAAGCTGTTTCAGAGTAGATGTAGGTACGTCTGCATAAGTCAAGTTCGTATATTATACGTTTGGTGGTGCTGAGGAAGGATGCTTTGTGCGTCCAGCAAACTTAGCAGATTTTTGTTATTTAGTAGTGTACAAATTTTTTGGTAGCGCAAAATTACATTAATTCTCAATAGAATGGTGCAACAGCATTGCATGGCAGTTGGAGTGCATTTTGTGCAATGCATTCGTTCGAAAAATCAAGCGGATGCTTTGAATTGGTTGCGGAACTGGCTTGATGGAAACAGGAGCAACTGTGGTGAAATTTGAACTTCTTTTGCACACATACAGAGATGTTGCATGTAGAAAATGTTGAGGATTGATGCTGCAGGTGAGATCCAGGCGTAAATTACCCTTGAGATTTTTCACCTGGTGAGTTTCAAGCATGTTGATATAATCTCATCTAGGCCTACTTACTTTCAAACTTGGAATTAAGTGGCTAAATGAGGTATGGTTTAATTTGGACAGTGACACCAATTTTGTTGTTCAGGCTCTTTACTCCAGCGTATTGGATTTAGAAATTACGTATTTTAAAACTATTTTCATCATGTAATTTCAAATCCAAAATGCTGGAATACCAAGCCCAAACAACAGAACTGGTGTCACTGTCAAAATACATATGGACTGTGCAATACAGACAATGTATCACACATCCAGCCCAAAACGAGTAGATTTAAAAATAGTTTATTAACCACAAAATTCCTGGAATACATCTTTAATCAGGTTGACACGCTCCACCACCTTGTATCACATTGTAAGACTGCTACTACACTGTAACAGTGGTAGCTTAAGGTAATGTAATATATTTTAACACATCACACTATATTTCTGTGAAAAACATACATATTGTTATTAAATGTTATTGAGCCTAAAAAAGGATTGTAAAGTTAAGCATACTGTGAATAGATAAAAAAGCAGGATGATACATTACAAAACCTTGTCTATTTTCATCTTTGTAACTACAGTGCCCTCATTAAGTATTGAGACAGTAAAGTCAGACCTGCAATTTTTAGTATACACTCAAAGTATATGAAAATATGATTCAGAGATTTTAAGGAATTTAAGAAAAGTGTTAGACTGCCACCATTTCTTTCTGGCTGTTTCAACACAGGATTCTCAACGAACTGTACTACTGTACACGTGAACCATTTTCCAGTTAGTCTGTGCGGCTTGAAGTGAAACAATTTGGCCTCCTGGTCATTACTAAGGACTGTGAGGTTGCAAAGAGCTTTCCTCCTTGCAAGTTTATTACGGATAAATCTTGTCTCCATTGTGCTTATCCAATAAAACTGTAGATTAGTAGGATATATCAGTGTGATTGCTATATCATAATAATCAATAGATGCCAAAGAATCTACTACAATGTGTAGTTGCAGTTTCATCCTTTGCATTTGCCTTTGGACTGCACTGGTTTCAGTACACAGAATATTCTCCAATGTTAAATTAACACTGTCAGTGTGGACTCATATAGACACTGAACCAGTGTTAAGTAATAACACTGGGTAGACACTACCCTGTGGTATTAGTGTTAGGTGAAAACACTGGGTAGTGTTAAACCAAATTATCTCTACACTTTCATGATATGTTATCTTTGAATCTTATTTTCATGTGAACAGCAAATATAGCGATTTTGACGGTTTAAAACTTATGGAGGGCACTGTCTCTCTAACTATTGCCCATTTTATAGATCCTTACAAGTCTTTAAGGCTTCAGGATGACATCTAAATTAGTGATTACTGTATGTCACATCTGGAACAATCACAGAACATCTCTCAATGAAAATGCATGCTTGGGAACTGTACATAAAGTATGCAATGTACCGTCCCAAACGTCCCATAGTACAGTAACACAAGCACAGCCCATACAGGCTTCCTTATCATTAGTGATCAGACAAACACCAGCAGAGTAAACAGTTCTGTCAGCAGAATGAATGTCTACACTACATTACTGCACAATGGCTGATCACCAGATAAAGCTGTTTCCTGGTTTCACCTTTGGATCCACTGGATCAAGTAAGAGGTGCTTTATTTTTTGGATCCAAGCTGCTAACACATTGGGTGTTTTACCTAGAGTAAAGCACTGAGCACTCTATTAAAAGTTGAATATCCAAGGAACCTCCCTGTCAGTCAAAATGTGGGCATCTCTTTACCTGTAGAAGGGAGAAGGGAAAGGAGAGTTCTTACCTACGCCGTGAGCTGGAAACGTGAGTAGAATGGAACCTGTCCTCTACGCGTGAGCTTTGCCAACAGAACACAGAGTGGGCATTTCCTGTCCTGCCTACCCCCTCTCTGTACGATGAGTGTCTGCGAGTGCTCCCCCTACTTACACCTTCTGTACCTCTCCTGGAGCCCCGTTCAGATCGCATCATGTCCCTTAGTGCCTCAGTCGGTCAGCGGGCAAGCTAGCGCTCGTGTAGAGCATCTAAACCCAAACATCCAGCTGGCCACACCCTTCAGCTGTAACTAGTAACTACAGTTATCTGAAAGCTCTTGGAATGTACATTTTCGTTTAATTTCGTTTCCCTTAGAAACCTTTCCATGAAAGAGAAGTTATGTCCATGCATTGCCTTGTTCTCGTTAGACTCTGTTTCTGTTTTGCCTCTTTACTCCGCCTTCTCTCTCTCGCTCTCTCTCTCTGTGTCTCTCTGTCTGTCTGTCTCTCTCTCCTCTACCACTGTATGAACTTTGGCAAAGTCCCCTGCCGACCTTGGACACAAAACTTGGCCACGTTTTATTCTAAAGCTCCCCCCTCACTCCCTCTGTCAAGCTCCAATTACTCACAGTGGTTAGTTCCATCATTTGAGTGAAGACATAACCACAAAACAGTAAACAGACAGAGTGGCAGGGAAAACCCCATTATTAACCTGATAGCTGGTGTTTTCATATGAATATTATATTGTATGTGCTATAATAGGAATGGGATTGCATTTTTTAAACAACTCCCATTGATAACCCTACAAATTAATATATGAATATTATTGTATTTGTAACAAATTAAAACACATTATTGTTCTCCAATCCACAATAATAACTAATGGAATAACCATTTACTGAGCATTTTCTGTTGAAAAACAATGAGCATGTCGAATTCAGTAAAACTGTTCAATAGAAACTTTGGTTGCACTAGAGATTGCAGAATATACCCAGGCACCCCATATTGAAAAACATCCCAATAACACTTTTCTACTGCAGTACACTATTTCAATGAAGGTTGTTAACACGGATCCTTTGCCCTGGTTTATACACACATATGGATTCCACGTATGGAACATAGAAGCCTGTCCTTCAAACCAATAGTTACCAATTGAGGTGTCTATTTGCCGTAGGTACACCGATGTTCATCATAACACCTTACATCAGTTAGTACTGCTTACTGTAAGCACAGCCCATAATCAACATAACAGGTTACATTAGTTATGACTAATTGAACTTTCACAAGCTGCTCAGAGGCCATGAAAGAATTTAACGCCCACTTCAGGGGCCCGTTGCCACAGAATTGTTCCACCTCTGTCTATCTGAATGGCAGTTGTACACAATGGGCCTCTGTCTAACGAGGGCACAAACATTCCCAAAGCAGACATGGAAAGAGGGGATGAAATTCCAAACTGTCATCAAAGTATGGAGAGGAAAGCCCTCAGAAACACGTTCCTTTTCATTTAGGATTATCCTAGACATTCTGTCATGTTAATTTACTGTCAATATACCAATGTCAATATTTACCTAATAAATGGAATGGAGTAGAATGGAGGAAACTCGTTCTGGTGTGCTGCAGGATACTGTTACAGCTAGACAACACCTGACCAACTGAGCTGAATTCAAAACGTAACACACCCGGTATTCTATGTCAGTTCAGTCAAAAGCATACTGGACCAGTGGTGCCTACCTTTTCAATAGAATAACTTTTTTCCCCAAACGTATCAGCCTCTAACCTATTTCCGACAGTGATAGATTGTTGGACGTGTTCCGGGAAACAGTACACTTTAGAGTGAAGAAGGTTTCTAGTTTTGTGTGATAACTCAGACAGGTCTACTCTTCTGGTGTTAGAAAGGGTGAACAGTAGAACTAACATGAGGACATCAGAATTTGAAGTAATTCTACTGCCTCACAGCCCAACAAACCATGATGGCCCAGCGCCAATGGTAAACATAGTATACATACTTAAGCCTATAGACACACATCCACTTTGCACAGGTGCACGCACAAAGACACATGAAAACATCACCAGACATCACAAATTATCTACAGGCATTGTATTAGATAAACCCAGTGGCAGATTTTGTTTTTAGCAAAACATGGTACTTTAGCACCATCTAGTGTCTATACTGCAAGGTGATACTGCAGTGCTGTCAAACAATAAGAACCACAAATGCAAACTGCTCACATCCTCCCTTCTTATATCTTTGTTCCAAATCCATTGGATAATCAAGCCAGAGGTCCCACCTCTCTGACCTTTTCTTCCAATTGGTTTAGAGACAAAAATGAGGAGAGAGAACATGATGAATATGAAAACATCTGTCAGTCATCAGCGCCTGGGTTCCTCTGCAGACTACCTAATCCCACCAGGTGGCGCTGGGTTTTAAAAGCTAAAGCAGTTAACAATTACCATGAATTACCTTTACTAAAAGCTAGGCTCTGAATCACACCGCAGCAGGTGTCCCTTTAGAACAGTTCCTGTATCTCCTATGTCTGGAGACTGAGCCTGGAGGAAAAGATAACTATACTTTTTTATGTACACAAACAGTAAGTACTGTAAAAATGGGACAAGTTGAAAAATTGCAAAATAAGGCCTTATTCAAAGCTCGATGATAGTCCATTTTTGAAATACACACCCTATGAATATAATCATCGAAAATAATCATGTTCTGTAGTACTTTTTACAGCCAGACCAATTTGGGATTTTTGTATCCTATTACAATTTCTTTGTGAAAACCCTGATGCTGATACAGTGGACTGGCAGTGCACAAACAATACTGTAAAAAACATAATTATAACTATAATATAATAATATAAATTATGCAATTATAAACTAAAAATACCAATATATGAGAAATACTGTACTTTATTAATGTGTCAATGGAACCAACCAAAATCATTTATTGATTAACTAAAAAATGTATGTCCTCAAAATCAAGGTTTCACAATCAATGGCACCCTTAAAGCTGCATTGTGTAAGATCTGCTCCCATCTACTGGTGAAAATGTATATGACAAGCAACCGCGTTATTATACTAGCCACGTGAACCTGGATTAAACAATAGCGCTCGTTTTGATTCATTGCAATAGTCATTGTTAATTCACTACACAGCCCGTGAATTATAACCAAATGCAATTGTATTGTGTGTAAAGAAACAATGAGAGCATGTGATAGCAAAAATAATAATTTAACATGGTTTATTACTAAAAGTAACAAATATGTTTTACACACAGTTTGATTGAATATATTGTCAGTGTCTCATTTGAAAACACGAAAACATTCACTAGAGTCTGTTTTATTCAAACAGAATACTAATTTTAGCAAAACATGAACATGGACACTACCAATGCAATGAATAAACAATGATTAATGCAATGAACCATGAGCGCTATTATTTTGAAATGAAAAATCCCTGTTTGTGTTGCCAGCAGAACGTTCTTGACTACTTTATAGATTGAGCCAGCGCTACTATTACATGTCCTTGAGAACAGGCATGATCTTACATCTTCAACAGACTTTGAAATTTCCCGGCAGTCGTGAGTAATCTCCCCTCGCATTCGTCACGGTGCCACTTGTGTAAAAGCGCGAATGG
Source organism: Umbra pygmaea (assembly GCA_016801145.1). Taxonomy (NCBI): domain Eukaryota; kingdom Metazoa; phylum Chordata; class Actinopteri; order Esociformes; family Umbridae; genus Umbra; species Umbra pygmaea. The sequence continues at coordinate 5,912 of JACXGM010030967.1, forward strand.
CCGAGCTTGAATTTCCAGGTATGTCCCGCTTTGGCTAATGTATTTTAAAGATGGAGGCGTAACATGGTGAGCGGCATGATTGTATGTATTGTGAATGGAAGATTCTACACTTACGAAAATACTTTGATTATTAGGTGGAAGTAATTACACATGAATGAGCACATATTTGTGAAAGAACAAAGTTTTTTTTGCTAAGAATCAACTCAAAGAAATACACAGTGTAGCTTTAAACATTATTGTAATTGTAACTTTGTGGTTATTAGAAGGAGGAAGAATGCTGGAGTCACAAGTCACTCTTTTTATTTGAGTACTGGTTACCTGGAAAATAATAAAGTGGCTATATCTACGGTACACATTGTAGAGCACAGCATAGAAGAGCAGAGTAACGTATGCTGTAACATTAAAACACACATGCACAATTACCTACAGTATAATTATTGTGGTACAGACACAGATTAGCAATACTATGTGTACGTGGGTTACATTCCTTCAGAGATTACTTATTAGTACAAATAAATACAAAACTCTACTCCTCCCCTCACATTTACAGGCAGGGCCGGCCTGTACTGCAGGTGTACTAGGCGGTTGCCTAGGGCCCCCACAAAATAGAAAAGCCCCCAAAAGTATTTTGTGATTTTTCTTTCTGTCCACCATAAATATGAAAACGAGGTGGGGGACCATAATTAAATTTTGCCTAGTGCCCCAAAAAGATAGGGCGGACACTGCGTACAGGATAACATCCAAAAATGACACACACAGAATCAGAGGGGATCAGAGGGGAACATATATATAAACACTAATTGATTTCAGGAAGCAGTTACGATAATGATCAGTGGAACACAATACAGGTGTGCTAAAGTCCAAACAGGTGTAATGGGAAATGAGAGAGTGACATTACCCAGCAGCATAGCGCCCTGTATTCCACTGCTAGTTTGCTTTTGAAGCTAAGCAGGGTTGGGCCTGATCTGTCCCTGGATGGGAGACCAATGCTGCTGGAGGTGGTGTTGGAGGGCCAGTCGGGAGCACTCTTCCCTCTGGTCTAAATATCATTCCCAATGCTCCAGGGTAGTGATGGGGACATCTGCCCTGCTTAGGGTGACGTCTTTCGGATAGGATGTTAAACGGGTGTCCTGACTCTCTGTGGTCATTAAAAATTACAAAAACACTTATTGTAAGAGTAGGGGTGTTTACCCCAGTGTCATTGCCAAATTCCCAACCAGGCCTCACTTCAATCATGGCCACCTAATAATCCTCCTCCTTCCTAATTGGCATATATAACTACTCACTTCTCCACCTGATAACTGATGTGCGGGGAGCGTTCTGGCGCAAAATGGCTGCCGTGCATCACCCAAGTGGGTGCTACACATTGGTGGTGGATGAGGTCGGCTTTCCCCTTCACTATGTAAAGTGCTTTGGGTTCCTTGAAAAGTTGAATTTTTATTATAATTACAGTCCTGGCCACAGGGGGGCTCCAAACCCGTCCCATGGCACAGTCCTCATCCAAGACTATGACAGTAATTAACATGTACCAAAATGAAATTATGGAATTAAATTCAAATTATTTAAGTCAATATTGTCTTAAGGAACTATATTGAGCAATTACATTACTTCCTGTTCCACTATGGTATAAAAAGAGGTAACATGCATGCAATATCCCTTTGTCATCCAACATTATGAAGAAAACAAAATAATTGACACTTCAAAAGAGACAGATGGTCATAGACCTTCATAAATCTGGTAATAGCTACAAGAAGATCCACAAACGATTGAATATACCACTGACAGTGCCGGGTCTAGCCGTTTGGGGACTCGAAGCAGAATTAGATTTTGAGGCCCCCTCATATTTAATCAAACTGCTAAATCCAACTCTATATTGCTCTAGAAAAAACAATTTTTTGTTTATTTTTTTTATGGAATACTGTCCTGACAAGTAAGCGCTTGGTCAGGGGATTTTTCGTTAGTTTTATATGCTTTAATTTTTTTATGGAGATTACGAGAACTCCCATTTGGTTTCTTAATATCATGACCTAAAATAAAATATCACACCAAGGAGGGCATAGCATCTGCTGGCTTTAGTTTTCCTTTCAACTGGTATAAAATGAGACTGTCAACCAGAAGAGAGGGGTTCCCAATTCATTATTACTCTTAACCACTCAAGGTGGTTTTGGCGTAATGTTCTGTGATGTTGTGGGGCTGATTATCCTCCAAAGGCCCTGGCATCATGAACTCTGTGAAGTACAAGGACATATTTTATTTGAATCTGGCTGCCTGAAACTGGGTCAAAATTGGCTGTTTCAGCAGGACAATGATCCTAAACTATCATCCAAATCAACACAAAAATGGTTCACTGAACACTAAGTCAAGCTTCTGCCGTGGCCATCTCAGTCCCCTGACCTACATCCTATTGAAAACATTTGGGCTGAGCTGAAGAGGAGAGTGCGTAAGAGAGGACCAAGGACTCTGGATGATCTGGAAAGATTCTGTTAAGGAGGAATGTTCTCAGATTCCTTGCTAGATGTCTCCAACCTTATTAGATGTTATAGGAGAAGATTTAGTGCTGTTATATTGGCAAAGGGAGGTTGTACAAAGTATTAAATGCAGGGGTGCCAATAATCGTGGCACACATGGTTTTGTTCAAGCTACATTGTGTAATTTCTTTTAGTTGATTCTTAGCAAAAACACATTTGTTGTTTAAAAATATATGTGCTCATTTGTGTGTAATTACTTTAATCAATGTATTCTCGTAAGCATAAAATCTGCCATTCAGAATACATATGAGAGTCGCTCAAATGGCGGCAGCCATGTTGCGCCTCCATCTTTAATATACATTAACCAAAGCGGGACATACCTGGAAATTCAAGCTCTGTTTTTCACACATTTATACTCAGTGGTACCATGATGAATGCCAGGAGGAGAATACTTGCAACTGCCGGCAGATTTGAAAGCCTGTTGAAGATGGAGGATCACGCCTACCTATTCTCGAGGACATGTAACAGAGTCGCCAAGGAAGCAAAAAAGAGAATTAAAACGACAATGCGACAGGCAAAACAACAAGACCAAAGATTGTAAGAGTTCATGAGGAGCAATGGTTTAAAAAGGGACGCCGAAGTTGCCTGCTTTCTTCTCGACAGTTAATTCAGCCTCTGTGTAAATTCGAGGTTTTATTGTTCCTTGGCTAAATATAGCATGGTTATGCATAATGTTAGAACAATGTCTAGGATACTTTTCTTCGCATCAATGATGAAGAAGGATTGTCTATCTTGTAACATAAATGTGTGTGCTGCGACGGATCACAGGTGATTAATAGTTTTACTGGCTCCATTTGTAGGCGATATCAAAGGGCAATGTAAATTGTAGTTATTTTTCATTGCTTTTACTTTGTACACAATGTAGCCTAATCTGATAATGCTGGGGTAGCTGATTCCAAGGGTGACGTTCACCTCCTGACATCTGTCCTGTAGTCTTATTCATTTTAGACACATTATTGTCTAAAGAGAAAGTTTTTTACCCTACTAAATTCAATTTGTAATTGTTTTCTAAAGTCACCTCCTCACTGGAAGGAACACTCATGGATGAAGTCGTACTGAAAGCCATGTTAACCTTGGAATAATACGGCCACCGTAGGAATTAAAATGCGCTCGGTAAATGTAAATGTACCTCAATTGAAGTTTGGATGTTTGTAATGCATTTTTACTAATTTTACTAGCTGTGCCAAATAAATGTGGAGGCCATTGTCTTCTTGCCTTCTTGGAAGAAAAATAATTTATAACCTCATCATAAGAGAGTTGGCTGCCTAGCTGATGGTTGATAATAATGACTGCCAGTCCACTCAGACGTTCTTGTGCCATCAATTTTAGCTTGGAGAAACTCCACCCTGCCAAGGCCACTGTTACTGGGAGAGTACAGGCTATTCTCAAAGCTATCCAAAGATTTTAGTACAACTCACAGCTTCTCCACACCACCAAGCAACTTCCACTATTCTTTGAGTGTCTGGGGATCCAGTCGATGGAAGTTCATAAGGACTCCAAACTCTATCTAACTTCCCCCAGTGACTTGAATGGGTCTTCCAGAGATTGAATGCTGAATCTACCAGAACTTTGAAGAATTCTATTTTTAGTCTCTTCATGGCCTCAACCAGTGGCTCATCTCCTGCCTCAAAACCAAGCGTTTTGTGCTTTGAAGCTATTTGTTTTTGAGCTCAACCTCCAGATTCATATTTTCACACAGCTCTTTTGCTGATATCTGTGCAGCAGTGAATCCAGTGGCCCTGTAGTGGATCCGATGTCTTTGGTTTTGTCTATGAGACGGACTGTGAAATCCAGCTGCACGTTATCAGAATGCAAAAGCTTGTTAGTAGTGTTGATTTTTGAAAGAATGTCAGAGCAGACAACACTGCATATTTGGATTCAAAATGATAAAAAAATTCTGCCATGGACTGGGCCTCAATTCTTACTACTGAATCATTCTCAGGTTCAGGCTCGAACCACCGACTATTGACACACACAGTATGCCATGCTGACCCCCATATATATAGGGGCCCGCTGGGAGGTGTAACGTTTCCCAGTTCTCCTTCCCAGAAAACAGCCACTTCCTTTGTTTCTGTTGCTCAGAACTACAATTCCCACTCACCAGTTCTACTTCCTGTGGACTACAGCTTCCCTAGTCAGGTCTCCAAAGAACTACATTTCCCATACCCGGACACAATTAGCCTAATTCCATTCACCTGCTCTCACTCACTCTGTATTTAAGCCACACACAATCCTTAGCCTCTTTGCGAGGTATTTGTAAGTACTATATTTCCTTCCTACCAAGCATTCTAGTTGTTTCTTGTTTATATTCTCTGTTAGGATGTGTTGGGATCCTTTTGTTTAGTTTAAGTTTAGACCAGGAGCCAAGTCATATGTATATGTTTGTTATAAGTTTACCCGTATAGTTTGTTTGTATCTGTCTACGCTATTCTTAGTTTCTCTATGGTGTGTCAGCCTGGATTAATATATCTATAAAGCATTTTCATTAATTCCCCATCTGCCTTGGACTAGCTATTTGTTATATCTCAACACCAACAACATTACAGGAGGGCCCTTATAAATAAAATAAAACACTTTAAAATTCTATCTAGGGCCCCCCCAGCTGGTTCCTATATAATTAGGGCCACCGATATATATATATTTTTGGTTTCTTTAATTATTATTTTTTTTAATAATTAAGACCGCCCTATAAATATAATGTATAGAAAACATTGAAAAATATAATGCAAAAATATTATGCTAAAATTTATAATTTTCCAAGCGGCTGGGGGCCCTAAGTGGCCGCTTATGTCACTTATGCCTGGAACCGGTGGTGGTGTCTCTGGATCACCAGGTTAAAAAAAAATGCACCATCAGATGCCACCTCCACAACCACAGCCTCTTTAGAAGGGTTGCCAGATGAAAGTACTTTCTGACCCCAAAACACAGATGCATGCCCTTGGAGTTTGCCAAACGTCATTTAAATTATGACTAGAAAAAATGCTCTGATCAGATAAGACCAAAAGTGAAAGTTTTTGTGACATGTTTGGCATGGTAACAGAGGTGCATACAAGGAGAGGCACCTCATACCCACGGTGAAATATGGTGGCGGGTCAGTGATGTTTTGGGGCTGTTTTAATTCCAGAGGTCACTGGTCATGATTGATTGCATAATTAATTCCATCAAGTATCAGGCAATATTGGCTGACAATCTGGTTCCCTCTGCCAGAAGGCTGGGACTTGGCCGTAGGTGGACTTTTCAACAAGAAAATGACCCAAAACATACCTCAAGATCCACACAGAAATGGTTCTGTGAAAACAAAATCAATGTTCTGTTCTCAATTTAATAGAACACCTGTGGGCTGAGTTGAAGAGGGCAGTTGATAAGCACAAACCCAAGAATGTGAAGGATCTTGAAAGTATCTTCATAGAGGAATGGTCCAAAATCCCCCCAAATGTGTTCCTTAACCCTGTCAAACATTACAGGAAGAGACTCCATGCTGTTATCCTTGCCAGAGGATAAGAACTGAATAAGGAGTACCAATAACTATGGTTAAATAACCTTAGTTATTTATGACTATAAATAACCTTAGTTTTGGTAAAATTTCTTTTGTGTTAAATAACTGTGAGTTTGGTTGGTTCCATTGCAACATTAATGGAGTACAGTATTTCTCACATGTTGGTATTTTAAATTTATAATATAATTATATTATGTTTTTACATTATTGTTTGTGCATTGCCAGTCAGGGGTGCCAGTCATTTTTGAGCCCTGAATTTTCCTAAATGCAAAAATATCATTTTTGCTGAATAAATTGCCACTACTGATCTATCGGTCAGGCTCTAACTTTATTACATTTAATTTTCTCTCTTTTGTCAGGTCATATTTGTGATAATGCCTTTTGCCTCAGAGTTAAAAAAGAATTGCTGTTCCAGAGGTGCCAAGCCATTCTGATTTCTATCAGACTGTGCTCTCAACCAGGAGCTTGTTGCAGGCACACATGCGCTGGAAGAGAACACATTCCATAACCAACAACCACGATTGAGATTTCTGACCCCTGAAACACCAATGAAACAGGGCAACCCTCTCCGACATCCACCTGTCCATTGTGCTGTGTTCAGGATTCAAAATCCTAGCCCAGGGACGTGCACAGACATTTAGAGGGGCTATTGCTCTAACAGGAAAAAAGGGCACCCCCCCCGCAGTCACTTTCTTTCTCAAACAAGTTCAAAAAAGCAATCAACCTTTTTAATCCTATTTTAATTTACAGTACTATACCACAGTTATATAGTATAGTACGGTTATACCACCATGTAACTATAAAATTTGTGTAATCACGACAGCAATATCTTTTTCTTGCTATCACACATTATAACACTGCTACCAATGATGAATCCCCCTCACCATTGTTATTGATGTGATCAAGGCAAGATCTATCTTTCTACTGTCAAACTATAAAGCTATGTCAAAGCTCAGCAGAGTCTGTCTCCAAAAGAAAAGTTATAATAAAATTCTGAATAAGTTCTATAATTTACCTTTTAAATTAGGAAAACTATTGTCCATATCATCTATCTTTCTCGTTATTATACGTTTACTGACATGGCCCTTTTGAACAAACTCTCCAAACACATTTTCCACCCTCATTATGTACCTGTCTGATTAGTGGTGTGATGCTCCGCATGCTCTCCCTCACTCTGT
>JACXGM010030968.1:0-13133 GCA_016801145.1 Umbra pygmaea
GAGCTTCGTGCCCTGGATGTGCATCCCACAAATCTCCATCAACTGCAAGATGCTATCCTATCAATATGGGCCAACATTTCTAAAGAATGCTTTCAGCACCTTGTTGAATCAATGCCACGTAGAATTAAGGCAGTTCTGAAGGCGAAAGGGGGTCAAACACAGTATTAGTATGGTGTTCCTAATAATCCTTTAGGTGAGGTTATTACTGTGGGTGTCACTAATTCAAATTCCAAATAGAACCAGATGCGGTTTTCCTAGGGGTGGCAGATATATAGAGTCCTGTTGGTATATTTCAGTTTGGTTTTGAGCAGGACATGCCAAATGCCTGTATCGTGCTACTCAAGTATATATTTATTTCTGCTGACATACACTTAAAAAAAAACAGCCCTGCGTAGTGCATTCTGTAGAGCTCCTTTCCGAATAGCGGTCCTTGGTCAGGGTTAAACTCATGTAAAAGTAAAACAAATCCACTAATCAGTCCTCAACAGCCTTGCCTGTTTAAATAAAGTATTGTAAAAACAGTCATTAACGGTGATCCGTAACGATTACATACTAGATGAAGTATTCTTTTTTAAAGAAGGGTACAAAACATCTCAATTGTGGGTCCATGGCCAGGAAACTCCACAGACCTTAATCTCATTGAGAACTTGTGGTTGATCTTCAAGAGGAGAGTTGACAAACAACCCACAAATTCTGACAAACTCCAAGTATTGGCCAGGCAAGAAAGATCTAAGAACACTGAAGCAATAAACATTGTGGAGACCAATACTTGTCATTCTCAAAACTTGTCAAGACTACAACTGTAATTTATTCATTTGTAACCCAATGTTAGCCACTGTATAATAGCTTGGAGTCTTGTTCGCGAATGAGGGGACAATGGAGCGGGAGATTGGTCGGAGAATCGGTGCAGCGGGGGCGGTATTACACTCAATATATTGCGCCGTTGTGACGAAAAAGAGAGCTGAGCCAGAAGGCAAAGCTCTCCATCTACCGGGCAGTTTTTGTTCCTACCCTCACCTATGGTCATGAAGGCTGGGTCATGACTGAAAGAACAAGGTTCAGGGTACAAGCGGCCGAAATGGGTTTCCTCAGGATGGTGGCTGGCGTCTCCCTTAGAGATAGGGTGAGAAGCTCAGTCATCCGTGAGGATCTCAGAGTAGATATATATTTAGCCTCATTCAGCTTATCAACCAGCTAATAATTAGAATCAGCTGTGCTAATTTAGGGTTGGAGTGAAAACAATCAGGACAGTAGCTTTCCAGGACCAGTGTTGGAGATGCCTCCACTAACATTAGGGTGAGGAAAAGGTCAAACCCAATGCCACATCTGATGCTATTTGTAAAAGAGATGTGGCATTGGCTAAGGGTAGAGAAACAAATTCTAGCTCTGACTGGCTAATTTTCAGGAAGATGAAAATCATACATACATTAGATTAGTATGTTACTACTCTAAATTATTGTTACGGGAATCAAGCAAAAGTCAGAAAAGTAATGCATACAGGGTTTCCCCCAGAAAATGTGTTATCAAAATGCGCAATCGGGTCTTGTTTAGGCGGCCGCCTAGACAGCAAAGTGCTGCATATTTTCCTCTATGGTTGGGGAACAGGTTACAGCTGGGGATATTATGCAGGGGTGCTCTGGTGTTGATGGTCAAGCATGTTCACATGTTTCACAAAAAATAAAGTTACTGATGCCTTGCTATCTACAGACACAAAGACATCAACGTGTGCGAAAGTTCTCGACGCAGGGCTTCTGGCTAGAGCTGCACCCATTATCTCTGGTGCTCTTGCTCATATTTTTTACCTTATATTGAACTCTGGGGCTATACCAAAGATTTGTGAGACAGCCTCTAAACAAATGTAAAAGGAGTTGCAGAGCTGCTGAGAAGGCAGGGTTAGTGGGAACTCTTCTGTTTTAGTTCCTTGGCTGCTGATTTCATACTATTATTATTATAATATAGTTATATCACAGGGCAAAACTTTAAGAGACTGGTCTCAGATTATCTTCCCAGTATAAATAAAAGTTAATAATAATAATAAAAGAGAACATAACGGTTTACATACTGGCACGTGATTTATACACCTGTCCATCTTTCCTCCATTTTCAAAAATGTAAACTGAAGCAACAGTACACACAACTATCAGAGTGCAATTGCTTCATTACCAAGCTGAATGAACAGACCCCTTCTTGTTTTCATAATCAATGTGTGCGATAGATGTGCCTTCACCTACAGCATACATCTTTCCTGGGTAAGGAGTGTGGGGGGCGGGGTAGAGGGCAACAAATAAGCTGGTGATTAATGACAACATCAGAACAAATGGCACCCAACTCGATACTTTAACCAGGTCCTATAAGGAATACCATCAGACCCTGCCCAACAGTAGTATTGTGTTTAGTGAACAGCAGTGTATTGGAGACACAAGGCAGGACTTTGTTTTAAAAACACACTTGGGGATCCAGCTACGTAGCCATTTAATATTTAAGCCTCTGATTACACAGATTCATCATCATGACTGTCAGACAAACAGATCCCAGCATGGAGTGACAAGGTGACACTGGTCCAGTGCTGACGGAGATGGAAATACGGTGTTATGCTCCCGGGTGTAGGTTGGAGCCACAATACACTGCTCTATTTACAACAGCACCATCAAACACCTGACAACTTGCATTGAAATGTCTTTTAGTTGGTCGTTGACAAGAATTGCCTTGAAATGTCTTTTAGTTGGTTGTTGACAAGAATTGCCTTGAATTAAAAGTAGCAGCGCAGACGCGCTCAGTCGGCACTCAGACGAGAGAGCAATTAGCACCTCTGAGGTAGCAACCAGGCTCTGGATTCTCTCAGAGGAATCACAAATCCCTCTTTGCTAACAGTGACTGGGCCACTAAAAAAATCAGCATGATGCGAGTTAGCGGTCTCTGTTCAACTGGTTGCTAAGCGAGCACAAGGCCCTACAATCATTGGTGTGCACGAACATTGAGGTCAGCTAATCATAATTATTAGTGAATTGGATTTTAGCACCAAATGCAATTGTTTGATATTATATGTCTTCCCACATCTTGCACAATTCTCACTTTAAAACAATTTGGAAAATTTGTAATAACACAAAAGGAAAATAAGTAAACAATAAAGAAGCGTTTTTAGTAACAGCATAGAGAAACGTGTGTTTAACAAAGCTGTTCAATCTTCAGTTTTAAAGTTGCTATTTCTTTCCCATGGGTTTGATAAATAACAAATACAGTACCTTGCGAAAGTATTCGGCCCACTTGAACATTTCAACCTTTTGCCACATTTCAGGCTTCAAACATAAAGATATAAAACTGTAATTTTTTGTGAAGAAGCAACAACAAGTGGGACACAATCATGAAGTGGAACAAAATTTATTGGATATTTCAAACTTTTTTAACAAATAAAAAACAAACGAATTGGGCGAGCAAAATTATTCAGCCCCTTTACTTTCAGTGCAGCAAACTCTCTCCAGAAGTTCAGTGAGGATCTCTGAATGATCCAATGTTGACCTAAATGACTAATGATGATAAACAGAATCCACCTGTGTGTAATCAAGTCTCCGTATAAATGCACCTGCTCTGTGATAGTCTCAGAGGTCCGTTGAAGGGACAGAGAGCATCATGAAGAACAAGGAACACACCAGGCAGGTCCGAGATACTGTTGTGGAGAAGTTTAAAGCCGGATTTGGATACAGAAAGATTTCCCAAGCTTTAAACATCCCAAGGAGCACTGTGCAAGCAATAATATTGAAATGGAAGCAGTATCAGACCACTGCAAATTAGTGTTGCACGGTGCACCGATACTTCAAAAGTATCGCGATTCTCTGAAATTTATTGGTATCGATACTTTTAAGAATGACCAAGTTCCAGATTTGTAAGAGACGTATTTCATGTTGGTGTGTGCGCAACGCACGCTTCCAGTGCCTCCCTATGGATGTCTGTTTTTTTCTCCTCACGCATGCAGCAAAGAAGCTGCAGCTGTCATGTGACAAACAAACACTACAGCGAGATGGCTGCATGTGCAACACAAGTGTACAAGTGCTACTGTGGTCGCCAGTCCACGACTAGTAGAAAAAGATGACTCGAGGAGTGAAATATGGAAGTACTTTGCCTACCTTGCTGACAGTGAGGGCATAAGCTACCTATAAGTCGAGACATGTTAGTCGTCAGTGCTACAAACAAATGCAAACAAAGTGACCCAACACCTCGAACCTGGCGAAACACTTGGCCGACATGCACGCTGAATTGTAAAAGGAGTTTAAAGACCGACAGGTTAGTATGTGAAAGATAACATGATCACGTTCATGCCCTTGAGTCAAATGCAGAGGCTATGGTTTATTTTGTGACAAGTCACTATTTTGCACCACCGTAGTTTGACAAGGCTATCTAGAGAAATAGTAGGCTAACTATGGGCATTATCCTCATGGCTAACCAATAGCCTGCCTAAAATCTAAGATCTGCTATTTCTTAGATGTTGATCAGCCAATTCAAATATAGAAAAGTAAATATTACTACATATCCAAAAGAACATAATTTACATTGCAGTTCAAGAATGTGTAATAGTATTTATTACAGATGTCAATGGTTTACGTCTCCTTCATAGCTAAAGTGAGAGAAACGCGAATGCAATACTGGTACGTTTGTCTTCGAATTTGCCCTAAGCATTGCAGACGTTTCGTGTAAGATAAGAATGTCTGTTTGAAGTGACTTTCTCCAAAACAGGGAATGATCTAATCATATATTATAAGATATTAAGCATATAACCAGAAGTGTTGCAAACTACCGATATTTGTCTTTCCTTCCTGAAGGTGGCTTTCATAGGCTAGGTCCGGGGCGTTTCTCATGCCGTTTTCTACAGTTACAGTATGCACCGAATAGCTTAATAACTTGCATCCTTTGTTCGTTCCTGTACTTAAATGTGCGCATTTCCTTGAGGATTCTAATATTTTTTACCTATAATTTTACAAATATCAGGCTACATGAAAATAGCAATGAGAAAAACAATTTTGTATTTCGCCATTTTAACTCGAATGGTCAAATGCTGAGGAAATTTTTTTTTTTCAATAGCTAATGTGTGGCTCCGTCTTTGGAATGATTATGCATTTTAGGTGGTGATTTTGTGTGCAACCTCATATTGCAGGGAAGCATTATCGCATTTATCCCTTTTTTTTCTTTTTTGAATAGCAATATATACAGGTGTACAGCTTTATAAGCATGGTCTCTGAATGAGGAAGTAGACTGTTGTTATCATCAATATGAAATGTATGTAAAGGGCTGGAATAGCTCTACATTTCCATTTAAACATTTGCGTGAATCAGATTTAGCCTACTATGGCCATCTATGGCTAATCTGTAAAGCGTTGAGCAGCATAATGCTCTTAAAATGTGGATACCAAGTACTGGTATTGCTATTGGCCAATCCCTAAGTGCATGTGCATTTGTCAGTGACTTATTTATATTAGGTTATTATGATTAGAATGTTGTCCCGGTTTTAAAATAAAGCACAGCAATGATATTTGACAGTGTTTCTCCCTTTTCAGGAAAAGTATCGAAAAAGTATCGAAATCGCAATTCTTTACTTGGTATCGGTGTCGAAACAATAATTTTTGTAGCGGGACAACACTACTGCAAATATACCAAGACCCGGCCATCCCTCTAAACTTTCAGCTCATACAAGGAGAAGACTGATCAGAGATGCAGCCAAGAGGCCCATGATCACTCTGGATGAACTGCAGAGATCTACAGCTGAGGTGGGCGTCTGTCCATAGGACAACTATCAGTCGTATACTGCACAAATCTGGCCTTTATGGAAGAGTGGCAAGAATTAAGCCATTTCTGAAAAATATCCATAAAAAGTGTTGTTTAAAGTTTGCCACAAGCCAACTGGGAGACACACTAAACATGTGGAAGAAGGTGATATGGTCAGATGAAACCAAAATCGAAATGTTTGGCGTAAAAGCAACACAGCTCATCACCCTGAACACACCATCCCCACTGTCAAACATGGTGGTGGCAGCATCATGGTTTGGGCCTGCTTTTCATCAGCAGGGACAGGGAAGATGGCTAAAATTGATGGGAAGATGGATGGAGAGAAATACAGGACCATTCCGGAAGAATGAAGAACCTGATGGAGTCTGCAAAAGACCTGAGACTGGGACAGAGATTTGTCTTCCAACAAGACAATGATCCAAAACATAAAGCAAAATCTACAATGGAATGGTTCACAAATAAACATATCCAGGTGTTAGAATGGCCAAGTCAAAGTCCAGAACTGAATCCAAATAAGAATCTGTAGAAAGAACTGAAAACTGCTGTTCACAAATGCTCTCCATCCAACCTCACTGAGCTCGAGCTGTTTTGCAAGAGCAATGGGCAAAAATGTCAGTCTCTTGATGTAAAACTGATAGAGACATACCCCAAGTGATTTACAGCTGTAATCGCAGCAAAAGGTGGCACTACAAAGTATTAACTTAAGGGGGCTGAATAATTTTGCACGCCCAATTTTTCAGTTTTTATTTGTTAAAAAAGTTTGAAATATCCAATAAATTTCGTTCCACTTCATGATTGTCTCCCACATGTTGTTGATTCGTCACAAAAAATTACAGTTTCATATCTTTGTTTGAAGCCTGAAATGTGGCAAAAGGTTGAAACGTTCAATGGGGCCGAATACTTTCGGAAGGCACTGTAAAAAAAAAGAAAACATTGAACAACAAATGCTAGAGCCAAGTTGTTTACTGTCTTGATATTTTCCCATTAAAATACTATGCATTATCATGTTGGAATTCATTCAGAATTTAAAGAGGAAAATGTAAGACAGTGCAGTCTTATACAAAGCAGCTTTAAAAATAGCTCAACTATAGCCTCAAGTACACAAACATCTCTATACTGCTATGAATGAAGGTTGACTAGAGATGTATTTTGGTCAAAGTTTATTTGACACTTTCGGAATGACCATCACATCAGCACTGTAGGAAATGCTTAGCTGGCATGCGCTGCTTGACTATAAAGTCCAAGCACACAAGTAGCCACTTAGCTTGGTGGAGCTGCTGCTAACGTTCCGTTCATGCACATCGGATTTAAGAATATTTTTTTCTCCATCATATGCAACTCTAGGGATATTAAAAATCTATCTATATCGGACAGGAGACAATGGAACGGTTTATCGGTTTGTGCTTTCCTTCACGTGCGTCAAAGCAGTTTTTTCCCAACTTTCGGTGAAAGATCTGTTGACAAACGAGACGTTGGTACAAAGCCCATAGAAAAATCGGGAAAGACGGAATTTACAGGTTTCCGGTATGAGCCCCGTCAAGCATTTTGGGAATGCCGATCAATTTTTTGGAAAATGTACGTAATCATTAAAAACAAAATGTAGTTTACATCTTAACAACACTGTATGAAAAGGTTAGTTTTGAAATTGGTTAGTCTACACAACATATGAAAAACAAATTAAAGATGGAGAATTTATACAATGCATTAGCTTTCGCTGAAGTCTATCCATTGGTCTATGTAAAGTGTGTCAAACCTTGTCTGCATGTCCCAGGTGCTCTGTCTTGATGTCAGCCAGCGTCTTCCAGTTGGTGACTCCTCCACCTCCACCTGTCCTTGCCTCCGTCAGAGACTGGCCATCCATCGAGTGGCCCACCTTGTCATACCTGGACACACACGCACACACATACACTTTAGCCATCATGTCACTGAAGATAAAAGCACATTGATCATAGTCGAGCCCGTCGGCATCTTGTCTCTATTTCATTACCAGACCATTGAAAAGCCTGGTTGTGCATTAGCAGCCTACTGTGTTGGAGCCCACTGTCTGGTCTCTGGGGAACAGATGTAATAAAAGGCATTCTGGCCAACATTGTCATCCCTGTTTGACAAAGCAGACTACTGGGTGTGTCTCAAATGTTTCTCTAATCTCAAGCCCTGTGGCTCCTGACTAAGAGCAGTGGGCTATGAAGGCGGCAGGGTCCAATTTTGGACACCTCCACAGGCTCTGCTGAGTGGCAGAAATAAATCAAACAGTGTGGAAGGGTTGGGCTGACCAGGGTCAGGGATGAGATGGGCGAATCACAAACCCATTTTCACTTAGCGATACCTCCAGGTGAGTCACACAGCGGGGCCGAGGGGGGGAGGGCACCGTGAGACGACAAACAGAGAGGCAGAGGGACATAGAGAAACTGCTCAGGTTAAAATGGTGCAAGAATCAATAGATTTCTAATTTATTGGCTAGAAGACATTGTGGTTTCTGGGTGTGAGTCAGAGACAGAGGGGCGGGGCTTTGTTCTTAGATGCATGACTAATTGAAAATATCCCCATTAACGTCTGTGACCATCTGGGCACGGCAGATTTTCTGGCCTTTATCAATTTGTTCTACCCGCTCACCCCTCACAAAGAAAAATGAGCAATGATTCCTTTGGCACTCAATCCCTCATCCCCCACTCAACAATCCATGCTTTATTATAACTGGTTGCAGGTAGGGAGGATGAAAACAAACAGCTGGCTGAAGATGCATTGAAAACAACATCAACCATGGGGCCTGTGGGCTCTAACAGTTTAAAACACAGACTCCATACAAAAAGCTCACAGCCTAACATTTTACAACACGGACTCCATACACAAAGCTCACAGCCTAACATTTTACAACAGGGACTCCATACAAAAAGCTCACAGCCTAACATTTTACAACAGGGACTCCATACACAAAGCTCACAGCCTAACATTTTACAACAGGGACTCCATACACAAAGCTCACAGCCTAACATTTTACAACACGGACTCCATACACAAAGCTCACAGCCTAACATTTTACAACACGGACTCCATACACAAAGCTCACAGCCTAACATTTTACAACACGGACTCCATACACAAAGCTCACAGCCTAACATTTTACAACAATCTCTCTGCAATCAATATTTCCTCCAGACTTGATGCTGCAGCTTGGAACAGGTGGAATGTAGCTCACGACAGACGGGCTGGCTCCACGCAGTTTCCACGTGCTTTGCTATCTAATTGTAACACTAGAGGAAGTGAAGTGGTTTCTCTCCAAAAAAGGTATCAGCCATAATCAGCGAGCATAAATGCCAATTAATAATTATTTTGAAAACTCATAATCGGCCATAGTTAATCGGCCTGTCCGATTCATTAGCTGACTTCTAAACTGTACACCTAACCCATGGTACAGTATGTATTGGGTTTTGAGGGTCACGCTAAATATTCAGGGTACAATGCAAAAAACAATTGAATATTTTAAAATTAAAGATCAGAATTTAGTTCCATTGGCAAAATATGAGAACATCTGCAGCTGTAAACACCTGTTGCTCTTGTAATTTCTTTGGCCTGATCAGATTCTGCTGATAGAGCTGCTTGAATACAGTGAGGAGACAGTTGTTCTTGTTTCCACAACTGCTGCAGCAACCAAACGACTATATAGACAAAGTACCATTGTGAAGCCTGCAAGCAAACCTAACATTTAGAAAACTCATAACATACACATTTATGACACATGCATCGCTACATTTTTTACTTTCCATATGTTGGGCCCAGGAAAAAAGACAAACATTATGTTACCAGTAATTTGTTTGATGGAAAGGAAAATGTATAATGCATGTTTTATAGTCCTTATTTACTGTAAAGAACAAAGCGTTTTTTCAATTGAGATATGTATTTGGATAAATTGTGCACTTTCTCTTTAAATGACCGTGATTTGGGGAAGTGAGAGTGAGAGTACACAGAGATCAATCTGAGCAGGGTAACACTATAAACATGTCTTATTCCCTTTTGTTGTTATCAAAACAGGGCATATATACGTTTGCAAAAGAACCAAAACACTCTGAAGTTGACCGAGTTATTTCAAGGCTGCAACACATAGGGGCAAAAAAACATTTCCCGACATGAAGAGTAAATGTATCGCGAAATGTGCTTGTGTCATGTTATTTTTGTTTTCTGTAGATGTCGAAGATAAATAATAATAACAAGCAAGAATGACGTTTAGCAATATTAGAGTTTAGTTTGGTCTGTAGATTAAGCTGAGGATTTTCCAATGATGATTCATCACCACCACTCGCCATTGTATGCCTACCTCACGTGTGTTACATTAACAAAGTTGGAAAAAAGTGCCAACAATGATTACAATTACTAAAAATAGATTAGCTAGCCATTTATTTATAATATAATATTCTATGTATTCGGGTTCATGTACAAACCCGTGAATATCACCGGTGTACCGTATGGTACCGTTATGTACCCGTGTAAAGCCCTAGTTTGGTCTCATGAGTTAAATTAACATTGAAATGAAAATCTTTCTTGAATGCATTGTTGAGTTGTACATACACATAACTGTTGCCATAGCACCATTGAAAGACTACTTGGGCGTGTAGGGTTTGTTTACAGTCGAGAGACGCGTGACTGTTTTGAATTTCATTGAATGAAGTAGTGCATTATGGTAACATTTGCAGTATCACCAACAAAATGGTGTGTAACTAGTGCACATGGTGTTGGTTAGATGTGGTGAAGAGGTTACTGACTCTAGTCAAACAAAAAAAATGTGTCTTAGTTGTGAACTTACATCATCTTAAATGTTTCCACCAACCTTCAAACCCAGAGAAATTTGTAAAATAATTCGAAGACACGGGACGTTTCATTTTGTCTTCCGTCAATGGCGTCATATAAACTTTGACTGCTCTAGTTGCTCTAAGTTCCAGGCAACTGCCAAACATAATGTGAATAAAGTTAAAATATTTTAACAATACATTACTTTGTCAGTGAACATTTTTTCAGCCGGACACTAGATTGTAAGGTTGTCATTGACGGCGATAACAAAACCAATGATCCCACGCTACTTCCCGACGTCATCCAACTACATCTTCTGCGATTGTTTTGAATGAGAGACCCCTAGTGGCCAAAAACTACATATTGTAGGTTTAACAATATTTCAAGGTAAAAATGTAAGTATGAAGCTTGCATGGATGTCATCAACCCATTGCATTAGAGCTAAAAACACATTTTACTAGACCCAGTTTTCTTTATACTAGACATACTAACAGCAAAATCTAATGGCGTGTAGCCTTTTACCAGTCACTGTGTCAATCTGAAATGGGCCATTTCTATCAAAATCAGGTTTGTCTAAATCCATTTTTGGCCTATTTTAACAAAGAAATCCTAAAGTATTTGACAAATATTCACTTAGGGGTATACACTGATGAACCACATTTTACCACCTGCCTAATATTGTGTAGGTCTCAATTTTGCCGTCAAAACAGCAGCCCCATACGCAACAAACTGTGATGCACTGTGTTCTGACACCTTTCTATCAGAACCAGCATTCACCTTTTCAGCAATTTACAGTAGCTCGTCTGTTGAAAACTCTAGCCATCACAATTTAGCCCATATTTCGTGCTTCTTCATTTTGTCCTTAAAGTTGCCTTGTTAAAGGCAGGAAAAATGGGGAAGCATAAGGATTTGAGCGACTTTGGTAGCTTAGCCCATAATTGATTTCGCAAGATGTTGTTTTTGACAGAAATACAATTGATTAACAAAATGCTAAAAGTGAAAGCCAACAGATCTGGTCCAGTCTACAGTAGAGGCAGACAGAGGACTGGAAACCGACAATGAGCAGAAGACAGGAAGTTAGCGGGCTTCGTGAAAGGAAACAAAACGGACAAATTGGAGCTGGCAGAAGATGCGCAACAGTGGACAGGCTGGCAGGCAGAGCCTTTGAGTCGGGATGAAGTGAGACTAACCAACTGTAAGAGACAGCCAGGACAGGGATGGAAGAGCCACGGAACATGTGCAGTGAATGGCACCCACTGTCACGTCGCGACCAGCCATACGTCCGGGACAAGACAGGCAGGACGCCAGGGCTCACATGACAGAGTGCATGTGACAGAGAGAATGAGAGAGAGAAAGAGAGAGAGAGAGAGAGAAAGAGAGAGAGAGCAGTTAAGCATGACAGGAAACCCTGTGTAAGCACTGTTCACCTTGCCTCTAGGTACCATTACTGTCATGGTGCATCTCTGAAGGCAGACAACCAAACAAACAAGATTAGTGTTCCATAATGTCTCTGCTAGGGAACTTCCACACTCTAGTCATGTGGCCCGACTGATAGGTAATTTACAATGGAAACACTAGTCGTGTGAAATGTGACTGCTGTGTTCTGGTTTGAACGTTCCCAAAGTGATTGAATCAAGAGTAATTCTTAATTTCACAAAGGAGAGATTAAACAGGCGCCAGACAACCTAAGCTGGAAGAAACTGGCAACAAGAGAAACAGGGATAAGAGGCCAAGTAACATAGCCACTTAGCGTAGTAACATGTCTAATAAAAACAAATGAACCACTGTAATGGTGAAACACGGAGACTGTAAACAGTAATACTACCAGTGGGTAGTATTGAATCTAAGGAACTGTCTGATTAGTTATCAGATATCCACATGTCGACACCCTCATTGATACACAGGCTGAGGTGAACCTTAAACCTATTGACTTACATAAATATCTAGGCTACAATTCTAAAAAAAAAAGGCATGTGTATAATCCATAGCAACTCTTACCATCCACAGGTTCAAATGTCTTCCACCCTATGAACCCATTTCTTTTTTCCAGGTAGTGGAAAACCACGATGGAGGAAATTAACCCGTTCTATAGAAACGTCACATCATTGGCGTGGCACTGAGTGTGAATATGAAAACCTAATAGACAATGTCTTATTTGGGAAGGAAGCTAGTTCTAGCCAGACTGCACCCTGTCTGTCTGGTGTATTAGGGAGATCTGACTCAACAAGGACTGCAGGAGAACAGTATTGAAAAACCAGAAATAGTGAGTGACCAAATATGACTAAGTGGACAACAGCTAACAGACAGACAGAAAGAAAAAGGAAGGATACAGAGCGAGGGTAGAAGCTGCTCCAGATGTGTTGGTGATGAATGCTGTGACGCCATCTATTGGGCATGTGTTGCTACTGTATGCACTGGGGCACTCAATATACAACCGTGTCAATATACAACCGTGTCAATATACAACCGTGTCAATATACAACCGTGTCAATATACAACCGTGTCAATATACAACCGTGTCAATATACAACCGTGTCAATATACAACCGTGTCAATATACAACCGTGTCAATATACAA
>JACXGM010030969.1:0-13112 GCA_016801145.1 Umbra pygmaea
AAAAAAAAAAAAAAAAAAAAAAAAAAAAAAAAAAAAAAAAAAAAAAAAAAAAAAAAAAAAGCATAATGTGAGCACTTTAAATGTAAATATAAATAAAAAAGTGGGTTGTACACAATGCCATTAGCTATTGAATTGCCTTTAATAAATTGGTTTCAAAGTCAAGATTTTTTTTGGCCAATTAGTTGGAACCCATCTGTTTCTAGGACAAATCTTAAATGATCAGAACCTTTGATTGGATTTAGAATTTAGAAATTGTTTTAGAGACACCAGAATCCTTGCAAAGACGAAATATCTGTCGCTGTCATATCCAGGGAATGACTGAGCCATGGGTGGATTGGCATCACCTGGTGGCCAGGCTTGGACATATTCATATCACTGTGCAACTGTCTTAGTCCTTGTGAGTTACTAATTATCACCAGCCGATCCTTGTTAATTAATCTATGTCTGTATAAGTATTCCCCTCTTGTTTGTCTCATCGAGACTTTGTGGATGTTAATCCCTGTAACATGTTAGAGGCAGGTCTGACACTCTAGATTTAGATTTATTTATCATGTGTGCCTTCATCACTTCATTTGATTCGTAGGTAAATGGTGTAGGGAGTTTGGATCCTAGGTGTACATTTGGCAATAGCCATTGCGTCTATACCGCGTTAAGTATAGTAGGCTACTGCTGTCATTGTGCAGATTTCTCCAGTCTGGTAATATCAGTTCCTTATGCTATATTCTACATGGTCTTTGTGTTACTGTCATCAATAAAACATTGACATCCATATTCCATCAGCAACATCATTACAGTTGCATAGCAAAGATTTCAGTCTCCCCTTCCTGGTGTGACAGAGTCGGTGGCTCCAGCCCCACCGATTCAGGTAGCATCGTTCTCATCATTCCTCACAGTATTCACGTAGCACACTCAAAATGGCTGATCTTGTGCCTGTGTTATTGAGATCCATGTAGATTGCTTTCAGCTCTTTCAGTGTCGGTGTGGGTGTTTTTGTCGTTTCGGCCGCACATGTTCTCAATGTAGGACTGGTGTGGGTCTCACCATCAATGCATCTGTTTAGAGACCTGCGCGTGGCAGCAGCAGATGTGATGTCATGCCGTGGCCAACCTCTTGGCAGCATCCAGTAGGCCAGTTCATCAGTGATCGTGGCCTTTCAATTCAATCGGACACAGGCATCAACCAGAAAGAGCAGGGCTCCAACATGGGTGCATTACTCAGTCACCCAGCTGCAGCAGAATGTCTCGTAGCTTTCCAAGGATTTCAAGCTTTTGAATTCTTGCATACTGTAATAGCTGATGCCAAAAACCAAGTAATTAACCATTTCCATATAGATGCAAGTTGGTAAAAAGTCTAGGTCTCTGTTCCATTCTGCTGCAGGCAGCTCATATGGGTCGATGTTGTTGATATCAACCAGCTTTTCTAAATACCTCTGCTTGGAGCTGGTAGTAAGTTCCTCCCGGGAATGGCCCTTCTCTTTTGCCGCCTTCTTCTCCATTTCGTCTTGATTTTATTGTAATTGCGCAGTTTAAACACCATCTTTCATGCTCCTCATTCTCAATACTATCGTTGGTCAATTTGCCAAAACGACCCACAGGCCACTGGAAAATGTCCCGTTGCCCCCAATGGCCAGTCCGCCACTGCTAGGCACAAACTCCCTGAGCTCAAAGCTCAGAGACTAGCTCTCCACCGTGCTCCAAGTATTTTTCAACTTTGACATCCACAGTCTCTGAGCTCTCAAAGCGCAACCAATGTTGTATTCACAAAAGTAAAAAAAGAGAAAGTAATTTTATGTTGGTCAGAATAGGCCGAACTACCATTTAACACTGCAATCGTCACGATATGGGTAAGAAGTCATTGGCATGAAATAATGTCAGTTAATGTCAGAAAAATAAAAACTACTAGCCTGCAAGCTTGCTCAGTGCTAGAGCTGAGTCAGAATGTGCCACACCTAGCGGAGAGCAAGGCATTGAACACTGGTCACGGACAAGGCCCTCAACTGTTTCTGGAACAAGATCACGGTTGTGTTTTTTGTATGACTCTTAAAAGCATTGTGTACCTATACATCTAACAGTTATGTTAGTACTGTTGCTGTAACAATGTGTAGAAATGGATGTGCTAGCCCATTCCTACCAAAAAATAAAATAAAATAGTAATAGTAATTAATAGTAATAGTAACAAAAGGGCTGGGTCGTAGAAGGAAAGTGTCAAATGCAGGTTGAAGTCCAACAAGTATTTATGCTTACTATACTGGACTGAAACAAAGTAAATGCTAAATGCTGTCTCTCTCACAGGCACAGCCTGGCCTACAAGCAGGTAGAAAATATATCTTCTTTCACAGAGCTTGCGGTTAATAACACAGATCACTAACAGGTAACACCTACTGTACTGTAACAAGTATCAATAACTGGCCCCGAAATAAACACAACTACAAAAATGTAGTGATAAATAGATGCATGTCTGCTGTGTGCAGTTGACTGAAAAACAAGACGATCTATTGGTGGATGTAGGGGATGACGGAAACAGTCCGGGAGACACAAACATACATAGAGTTGTTGGGAAATGGAACCACCGACCCTGGCTCAGCGGAGGGGGGAGAACCTGACAAAAAAGTCACTATTGATAACAACAATTCATTTATTACAGTCTCATTTTAAAAGAATGCCAGGCATGTTTGACATTGAAGAGGCAAAATGTTTTTTTTTCTTTTTTGTCTGTGTTTCTTTTTATGCTGCTCCTTTCCTTCATTAATAATCCTCATGCTTGTGTAGGTTTGTTCCTTCTTCATATGTTTTTTTCTTCTCTTAGGAAAATAGAAACACACCCACTCTACAGTATTCTTTGCGAAAGGTACTATATTGTCCTTTTTATTTGTATTTAATAAAACACAATTGTCAGTTACTACAAGATAATGCTGATCTGATCTAGGACAAAGTATATTTTTTTTGTTGAAAAAGGTAAGCCTTGATCACACTGATCAGTTGTCAGGTGAACAATACATTTTAAAATTTCACTCAAGATTTCTCCATAGCAACATCTTTTTTTGCAACTGAAAATGAATAAAAATAAATGCAAAAATAATAAAATCAAATGGAGGTATTTGCAAAACAAATGTCATGCATCATATAATTAAAAGTGATCTGATTTATAATTAAAAGGGATCTGATCTACAGTTGGCAAAATCAAATATTGATTTCTAAAGGTAATGGTAAGGCACGTCTCTGAGGCTTTTCAATAGATTCTAACTTTAATCTTATCGTTTTGATCACTCTCGTTGTCAAGTGAGGAAAAAAGGACCTTTACCCAAGATTTCTCCATGGCAATAGCTGTTGTATAAGTTTTGTCGAGGTGCTTGATGGAGGTAGAGACAACCTAACACCACATTCCATGCATAACAGCAAATCTACAGTATCCTGCAGTGGGTGGACTCAGCCCAAAATGTTGCAGGAGTTTGCGTTTTACTGTGCAAGCTAATTTAACATGTATGTTTTTCTAATCCAAAGAAGAATACTGTCAACGTAACGTGGATGAGGTACTGTAGTTACAGTAGTATGCTTTCTTAAGTAAGTGGAAAATTAGGACTAACATGCTAAATATAGAAACATTCCTTTAGGTAAAATAATTTAAATAATTAAAAAAGATATGCCTTTAGAACAGGCTTGCTCTTCCTAAAATATTAGGCTAATACATCAAATCTGCTCTGAATAACTAACTGAAGGATCAAACAGGACCATCGTATTTTGCAACTGATGACAACAGCATTAAACAAGACGTGTTTGAAATTGCTTAGTAAGGGCCTTAAATCTGTGGTTTTAGTTTATGTTTCAGTAATCATACTCTTTCTAGTCATCCACCCGTCCACCCTGGCAGAACTGTACTAATTGGCATACCCCATGCTGGTGAGCTCTGCGAGCATCTGATTCCATGGTATTCAAACTGACCAGTGCAGGTTTTCAGTTTGCTGCCTCTGTTGTAACATTCCCCCATACATTAACAGATGAATCACCATGAATATCAAAAACTCCTACTCAACTACTGTATATCTAGTAATTCCAGGGCCGGCCCGAGCTATAAGCGAAACCCGTTTGCCTGGCAACACTATGTTATCCCGGCAACACACTCTGATGTTTCATTTCAAAATAATAGCGCTCGTAATTCATTGAAATAATCCCTGTTAATTCATTGCATAGATAGGTAGTGGGTCCATGTTCATGTGTTGCTAAAATTTGTCTATTGTAGGATTAAACAGACTAGTGAATGTATTTCAAATGTAATTGTGTTTTCACCTGTGACACTGACAATATATTCAATCAAAATGTGTCTACAACGTATTTGTTACTATTGTTAATATAAAGTTGTTATTAAAAATATGTTAAATGCTTTTTTTGCTGTCCTATTGTTAATTTACACACAATACAATTGCATTTGGTTACGTTTCACTAGCTTTATAATGAATTAACTATGGTTATTGCAATGGATTAAAACGAGCGCTGTCATTTTGATGAGACAAATCAGAGTTTGTGTTGCCGGCACAATATAGTGTTGCCAGGAAAATGTGTTTTGCTTATAGCTCGGGCCGCCCCTGAGTAATTCACCTGAATGGTTTATCTACCTATATAGTAGCTGCCATTAACAAGGTAC
Organism: Umbra pygmaea; assembly: GCA_016801145.1. Lineage (NCBI taxonomy): Eukaryota > Metazoa > Chordata > Actinopteri > Esociformes > Umbridae > Umbra > Umbra pygmaea. The sequence goes on from JACXGM010030969.1 coordinate 4,639, forward strand.
TTAACTTCTATGCGAAACCCGAGTGAAGTTGGCCCTCCCACATGCTCCAAATTCATTCAAAATAGGCTCTATAACGTCCAGCCACATTGTATGGAGAAGATGTCCGGGAGCTTTAAACAAGTGAGTTGTTCAATTTTAAGCATTTTCCATACTGTCCCAACTAAATTTGAGGTTATATTTTATTTAGTTCACAAAATATTTTTCCAATGTTGGTTTTTACTTCATTTGAATTTAAGTTAACGATTTGTGAATGTGTGAAAAATGTGAGAGCAGTAGGAATCAAAGGGTTACAGGACAGGGCTAGATGCTTGGTTCTTACCTGCACGTACTGCTCCTCTGCATGACTTCTGCTCTGTGGTACCCTGACAGCTTACAAAATCCATCATTACTGTACACTACCGGCCATTCCACTATCTGGGCATTTCCCAACAGGAAACTTGTTTCTGAAACACAGTAATGAAAAAAGCAAAATAACAAAAACTAATTAAGAACTAATAAAGGAAGTCAGTTAAGTCAAATAAATGTATACAATTGCAAGGTGGTTTTACTTTCTTATTTAGCAGATATCCACATTAAATTGACATTGGCTATTGAAATAAACACCAATCCATAAAATACATTTTAATCAAAACACTTGTTTACTGACTTACAGAAAAATGGAGCAGATTTTGTGCAGTTAACTGGTCTTGCAGAGTTAATTTTCAGGCAGTGACTTAACCTCAATTCCTGAACTTTTTTGTTTGTGTTTATTTGGACTAGGCAAAAGTTTCCCATTATTTTTCTCCTTTAATAAAAATACCCTGGTGTGTTGAAGACATTATGTTTTTGCTCTACACAGAAAGTACTGCCATCTGACCAAAAATACTTATACTTGACCAGAAAAGTTGCTTGACATAGAGCTAACATTGTAAAGCGCATCTAGAGATATACAGTTTTTAGGGACACTTATTAGCTCATCCACAATTTAGCAGCTTCTTTCTGACTCTCTCCTGTTGAAAACCAAGTCAGCAATAAACCTTCTTTGGGAAAGACCAAAAATAGACAACTAAACTGGGCACAATGGCACAGCACTCTGAAGGAATCAGGGCATTTACATTACCCACCTAGTATATCAAGCAAATCCCAAGTAGTTGGACTACTTTGCAAAGAAAAAACTAAAACATCTCAGTTCGTTGTTTGAGTTGTCACAACAGCGGGACTAAGTGTGTGTGTGTGTGTTTGTGTGTGTTGGAACAAGCGAGCGAGCGAGGAAGAGTGTGAGTAAATGAGCAAGAGAGTGACAAAGATAAAGCAAGAAAGAGGGGTGGACAGAGAGAGCGATGGAGAGCAAGGGATGGAGGACCCAACACAGCTACTAAATGGGGCAGCAGCATCTATCTTCAGCTGAATGAACCTGATTCTCCCTCTGTCGTCTCCTTGCCTGGCTCCCATTGTATGAGTCCAGGCTTTATTATAGGAGTTGATAGATTGTGGCTGAAGCTTCGGTAGCCTTAGCGGTCAGGGGTTGAGGCATGGACCCAGGGGTTGAGGTGACCCAGATCTTGGGTGGAGCATAGAGTCATAGTTAATTATGTTGTCCACTGTCACTGGGTATAACATCCACTCCTCTCACGAAAGAAAGGCAAAATCACTGATTATACCCAAAGATGTCACCTAGGTGATTTTCACACCAAATTGGTCTGGGAGTGTTTTTTCCCCAACTCTTAAAACACGTTGCCCTTTAGGATAGTTTGCCTGGTGTTAACAATCTCTCCTCACTAGCTGAGCACTCAACACTGAACCAGGGTTCATGTATTTTCAGAGCCTTGATAATGTGCTGTTGGCTCAGCCCTGTTGAGCCTCTACCAGAGGATTACATCTGTGTTTTCTGCATTTGTCCAGGCCCTATGTTTTCTACAACACCACTAACACCCGCTGTCTAATGCAGGGACCGACCAGGACTGAAACTGTTCAGCTTCAGAGAAAAGACAGCAGTGAGTTTCAGGGTGGGATTCCATGTCAGCATACGTACTGCATTTCAAATTTAAAATGCTGGAAGTCTGACTTCGCCATAAAACCCAGTAAAAACATCTGTATGATGAAAATATTGAAGTGTACATGGACACAATAATAAGCAGCTCAGGAACCAAGCCAGGCATAATGTGGCATTAACCTCCATGCCAATTAAAGACAAAAAGACAACTTTGCCAAATGCTTTGAGAAGTCAGTAGACTGGTGCGCCTAAGCCAACCAGAGCTACAGTAAACCAACAGGCAAACAAGACATTTGCCAGAGGAGTGTAAATGGACGTGTGTACACCACAAGCTTTTTATGGAGGAGGATGTTGGAAAAATAACAGGCAGAAAATGAACTTAACTTGGCGTTATATACATTACTGAGCGTAAATGAGTACACCCCAACAGAAACTCATGTCTATCTTTAGAGTCACTCACTACTTTCATATACAAGACAATATCCCAGCAACTCTGGCTTATTGATTGCAAATGAGATTAGTCATGACAAAACAACAAAAAGGAAAGTTTATTAACAAAGTGAATTAAGACCAAGGTGCAAAAATGAGTTCACCTCAATGAAGCTTTTACTAATTAAAGTAGGTGAAATGAAAATGAACTGGAATTCAACAACAGACGAGTACAACCAATCATCACACAGGTTGCTGCAAGATAACTGACAATTAATTGGAATTTAACCTACTGTATACAATCTCCTCCTAGTCAATGCTGACATTTATGGCACCACATGGAAGAGAAATGTTACGTCTTGAGAAAGAAAGTTATTGCTTTACACAAAAAAGGTCAGGGCTACAAGACAATTAAAAAAAGCTTTGCTAATCAGTCGGAATAGAGTAGCAAAAGTTGTTCAAAAAGTCAAGGATGGACTTGTGGCAAGCAGTCTGAGAAGTCCAGGTCATCCACAAAAGCTTAAACCTCGAGATGAGTGTTTTGTTCTAAGAAGAGTTGAGGACAATAACCACGCAAGTTTATCAAAGTTACCTAAAGCTGTAGAAATCCAAACTGCTGTGACTGTTTCACATGACATGACGAATGCTGCACAGGAGTGGCATGCAAGGGTATCATCCACAAAGTAAGCCACTTCTAAAGCCCATGAACAAAAAAGCCTGTTTGCAAGGGCTCATGAAGACAAAAGTGAAGAATATTGGGACTCCATAATTTGGACAGATTAGATGAAGTTTAATCTATTTGGAACGGATGGCATTCAAACTGTATGGCGTCGCAAAGGGGAAGAGTACAATGAAAAATGCATGGTACCCACAGTGAAGCATGGTGGTGTAAATGTTATTCTGTGGGGTTGTATGAGTGCTGCATGTATCGGGGAATTGCACTTCATTCAGGGCATCATGAATTCACAAATGTACTGCGAAATACTGACAGAGAAGATGCTACTGTACCATCTCTTCGCAACCTGGGTCACTGTATACTCTTTAAAAAAAATCCCCCATTTTCCTCCCCTCCCAATTCCCACTAATCCTGCTTTGTCTGCAGATCCGCAACTACTTGAACAGATCTGTGGGATGGCGAGGGGCGCACACATGGTTCAGTCGAGTTGGTGGGGTCTTTACAAATCTTGGAAGCCATACAAAATATAAAATTTGGTAGAATTTGTTGTAGGATATTCTCATTTTGCAACACCTCAATTGAATAAAATGTATTATTTTTTATCCCAATAACCAACATTTTATGTTGTTAATAAAAGCAATGTTTAACAGAACTCAGTTTTGTCAAATTTCAGCTAAAAGTTCTGGTGTTCACTGAGAAATGGGTACAAATTTTCATTTTCACAGGGATTTTTACTCATTTACACTGAGCAATGTACCTTATACCGATACCTTTATCTTCATTATTTTTTTATGTAATTATTACAAGTGTTTATTATACCTTCAGTAAATCATTCACATGTGAAATGTGGTAGAGATTCAAAAGGGATACTAATCTGGTATAACGAAGATATTTCAAACCATATTACAGCAGAGAAAAAAGAAAGAATGTATTTGGCTTAAAATGAAGAAATTGTCCAATCATACAGTCGTATGCAAAGGTTTAGGCACCCCTGGCAATTTCCATGATTTCCATTTATAAATAATTGGGTGTTTAGATCAGCAATTTCATTTCGTCTATCAAAAAACTGAAGGACACAGTTACATTTCGGTAGGTTCATTGGATTAACAAAAAATGTGCAATATGCATCAAAATGAAATTAGACAGGTGCATACATTTGGCACCATTGTCATGTTGTTGATTTGAATACCTGTAACTACCTAGTACTGATTCATTGGAACACACAATTGGTTTGGTAAGCTCTTTAATCCTTGAACTTCATAGATAGGTGCATCCAATCATGAGAAAAGGTATTTAAGGTAGCCAATTGAAAGTTGTTGTTCTCTTTGACTCTCCTCTGAAGAGTGGCAACATGGAGGCCTCAAAACAACTCTCAAATGACCTGAAAACAAAGATTATTCCACATTATGGTTTAGGGGAAGGCAACAAAAAGCTATCAAAGATTTAAGCTGTCAGTGTCCACTGTGAGGAACATAGTCAGGAAATGGAAGACCAGAGGCACAGTTCTTTTTTAAGGCCAGAAGTGGAAGCCAAGTAAAATATCAGAGAGGCAAAGGATGGTGAGAATGGTCAAAAACAGCCCACAGACCACCTCCAAAGACCTACAATATCATTTCGCTGCAGATGGTGTCACTGTGCATCGTTCAACAATTCAGCGCACTTTGCACAAGGAGAAGCTGTATGGGAGAGTGATGTGGAAGAAGCCTTTTCTGCACACACGCCACAAACAGAGTAGCTTGAAGACACATTTGCACAAGCCAGCTTCATTTTGAAAGAAGGTGCTGTGGACTGATGAAACAAAGATGGAGTTATTTAGTCAAAACAGAGGGAGTTATGCATGGCGGCAAAAAAACACAGTGTTCCAACACAAAAACTTGCTACCCACAGTAAGATTTGGTGGAAGGTCCATCATGCTGTGGGGCTGTGTGGCCAGTGCCGGAACTGGGAATCTTGTTAAAGTTAATGGTTGCATGGATTCCACTCAATATCAGCAGATACTTGAGAATAATGTAGAGGAATCAATCACAAAGTTGAAGTTACGCCGGGGATGGATATTTCAACAAGACAATGACCCAAAACACAGCTCAAAATCAACAAGAACAATGTTCTAGAATGGCCATCCCATATTGAAGAACAATAATTACTACTACTACTACTACTGGATCGTTAGTTAAATGAAGGATGTGGGGTGATATGAAGCGGGATGTCCATGCTCAGCAACCATCAAACCTAACTGACCTGGAGATGTTTTGCAAGGAGGAATGGTCCAAAATACCTTCATCCAGAATCCAGACACTCATTACAGGCTAAATATTGTCTAATTTTGTTTTGATGCATATTGCACATTTTCTTTTTATCCAATAAACCTAATTTAACTACTGAAATATTACTGTGTATTTAATTTATTTGATAGATCAAAATGAAATTGCTGATCCAAACACCAAATTATTTATAAATGAAAAGCATGGAAACAGTCATGGGTGCATAAACTTTTGCATAGAACTGCATGTCAACCACCCTAATACAAACAAATAAAAGTTCCTCTACAAAAACAACCAAATAAGTCAATAAAAACATAAACAATATTATCACACAAAATACTCCAATCCTGTGAAAATGGAGTAAAAGCATTACCAAACTATTTAGATATGAATACATAAGATTTAAATGAACTGTTCTGTTAGAAATTTGAATGTTGTGTAAAAATGTATAAAAGTTGTCTAAAATACCTTGTCCATGTGCAACTACCCTGTTCAAACTGGAAGCCTTTATATTTATTTTTAACACAAACTCTCACTCTTGACCAAAACAGATTTTCTATAACAAAATGAGACAAATTGAGAACAAATAGAATTGGAATTACACCAATTTACTTCCTAAACTTAAATTGAGGAGATTAAGTCCCAACAGACAGACCATCACTTGTACCATGTACATGCCTGTGAGGTAACTGTAGAGCAAAATGCCCACAGGCTCAGCTTATCTGAAGGTACACGCATTGGTAGGGAATGTCCACCTTTACAAGACTCTTCACCTTAATGCTGTTTAATCTTCTCTGTGTACCAGATCTTTCTCTATTTCTTTCCTCCATCTCATTAAGCTTGCCTGTCAAGTGATATGAGACGGGGGGTCTGTGTGGTAACTCCCTGTTAAACATGCCTGTCAAATTAATATTAAACTTAAATCATATTTTTGAAATAATACATGCCTAAGGGCTGGCAGTGATTATGCCTCTACAACCCCTCGAGATGGGGCCTAGTTTACTATAGTACCGGCTTCATTCATTGGCTGGAGGACGAGAATCAATCTGTATTCTGTGGTGAGGTGCTACTGATTTATGGAATGCCCCATATAATATCTCTGGTGTCCTGTTGAATCCTAGGACGATGACCTAGGTCGACCAGAGTCCTTGGAACGCATAACAGAACTACCCAGATTGACAACGATCTTGTCCAAAGCCCGCGGCCCACCTGGCTGTCCATGTTCCTGTATACCTGGTGGATCATGCCCCAGGACTACTCACAGGACTTTAATAATGTGTACTTGTAGTGGAATGAGAAAATGGTTTACAAAACAAATATGCATATCTTGACTGCTGGCTGGCAGCTGGCATCTCTCACATATTCAACACAGATTTGCTTCCTTAGAAAAGCTAATACACAGGATTGGGGTTGAAGCCACACCCCCCCTCATAGACACCACCTGAGTGAAGCCCAACTGTATACCACAACAGCCACTGGATTTATTACAATAGCATTTGACGTTTTTATGACGGTCCCAATATCTGTGAAGATCCACAGAGACCCAGGTCTCTCCCACTGAGGCAAGTCCTTTGAATTAATGTTAATATGGGTAGCCTGTACTCTTGTCTTGTGTTAGGCACCAAGTAGGCGTCTTAAGGTCTGGGAATAATGTAATTAATGTAAATGTGTCAATATAGGTTCTGCTTGTTTTCATTGTTACAGCCAGAAGAACGTGGTTCCATTTTTACATCGGAGGGTGGGTGACGACACCTGAACGGAGAGGATAAAATCTTGTTTAAGTTAGTTCTGGGAGTCTTAATCGTTAACTGATACTCTGTGTTCGGATAGGTTTTTTGAGATTACACTGTTTAGATTTTGCTAGGCCATAAGGCGGAATGACTCTAGGACAACATATATCCTTGGTGTTTGTATTCACTGTCCAGTTGAAGTGTTGTAATTTTATGCCTTTTGATTGGAATTAAATGATATTACTTTAAACCGATCTCTGTTTGCGACATTCCAAGTTTATTTCTCAAATGATCTCTGTGGAGGTTTCGGAAGATAATAGGATTAAAAATATCTCCCTGCCCTTATAGTCTGCGCTTAACAAACACACTCAAACACTTAGCGAGCATTCAAGTGGCGCAGACTTGGCTTCACCGATTCGAGAGTTTGGGCTTCATCTGTCCTCGGAGACCGGCTGAAGAAGGCAAGGTAATTACTGATAAACACCTTGGCCTTTATTGGACATGCATTCTTGAACTTTACAACCGGCACAGCCAGAAGAGGAATGGCCACCCCATTTAGCCTGGATCCTCTCTAGGTTTCTTCCTGGGAAGCAAATTACAGGGGATTTTCTTCTAGCCCCTGTGCTTCAAATTCTAATTGTTGCTTGCTCTTTGGGGTTTTAGCATAGAAATGGAATGATTAGAAGTGCCATTCCAATGCAAATAAATGTAGCAGAATGGTCAGAGCGGCAGCCATTTTTACGTGTACAATTCCATTGCAAAGATCTAGCAGCCTACATTGTCTGCAGGGTCCTAAAGCTGCTAGATAGCGCACTCACTCACCGGAGCTTTTTATATTCAAATGTTCTGATAAAGGTGACGTTGACAACAGTTGATAATCAGCTGAGTGTACAGTATATACTTAATAGATTATGACATGAATCAACACATTGGTCATTCGATAATATATTATCAGTGTCAAATCTGGTGTTTTTTAAAGGTATCCATTTTTACTAAACATTTGTTCTTAATAGTATGTAGCAGAGATGGGCATAAATACAGTAATAGATTACTTTTCTGGGTTGGGCTGAGTTTACAACTTTTGGGAAGTTCCTCAGCACGACCATAATGACCAGGTAAAAGAAGTTCATAACTTACCAGTGAGCTATGAAAAACAAAAACCTTCAATTGGAACAATGGGAAACATTCTAAAATTACAGAACTTCATTTACCTGGGCCCGGTTCCCCAAAACGTTCTTATCGCTAAGTAGTTCTTAACCTATTCCTTAACCTCTCTCTTAACCTAATGGCACGGTTCCCGAAACGTTCGTACGCTAAGTATATCTTCTGTAAGTCATACTTTCGTAAGGTTGGTCTGGACCATTCGTAGCTCTCTCTTAGCGTTGTTTGAGCTCAAACCGCTAGTC
>JACXGM010030970.1:0-13112 GCA_016801145.1 Umbra pygmaea
AGGGGATAGCTGAGAGTAAAGGGGATAGCTGAGAGTAAAGGGGATAGCTGAGAGTAAAGGGGATAGCTGAGAGTAAAGGGGATAGCTGAGAGTAAAGGGGAAAGCGGAGAGTAAAGGGGATAGCGGAGAGTAAAGGGGATAGCGGAGAGTAAAGGGGATAGCGGAGAGTATAATTTTTTTTTAACTAATTTGGAAACCTGTATGGACCTGTAGCTTTGCTGCTTTGCATATATTTGATAGACTCAAACTCTTCAAGCCTCAAAGGGTAGTCAAGGTCAACTGCAACATCATTGGCAACAGTGACCACCATTTACGCATCCAAAATCTGAATCCTATTGCCCATATCTGCTGATTTGAAGGTACCATTGATCCCTCAAGGGTCAGCAATTAAAAAAATAAAACAATCTTTAATTTGTCAAATCAGACACAGTGATTTAATTGGTGTCCCAACAGACAGCTCGCCTTGTCACCATGTTTATAATCCATGAATGAAAGAGTAACCACTCAGCATCATTAGTGGATAAAAGGATAAATTCAGACTGCAAGTTCAACCATTGTTTATACATGCATGAGATGACATCTGTGTATATTGGCGGTCCAGGTCAAGAATATCCTTAGAAGTTCTCCAGGTGCTACAGGCTTTGTTTAGGTGAGAATAGTAAGACATAATAACACCTTTTAGATTGGCCTTAAGCATCTCCCATAGGAGCGAGGGGGAAGTTCAGACAGTCTGATTAGAAAGAAGAACGTTTTCAATAGAGGTGGTGATCAGGGTCGGACTAGGACTGAAAAACATCACAGGACATTAAAAAGCACACCGGCCCATGACTTGTGTACAGTTCCCAAATATAAATTAAATCACCATACAATACTATATGAGACTAAACTATGATGCATTGACTGCTAACAAAATTAGAAATACTAATACAGTATTTAAAAGTTTTTTTTGATTCAATCAATAACAACAGATGTACTTTTTAATTCATGTGCCATCTTAAAAAAGCTGTAACAATTTTGTGATATTTAAAAGATCCGCAAAATGTATGTATAACACTGGAATAAATTACTAGACAAAAGGACATTTTTCATAAATCAACCCCATGTAATCCTCTGGAATATGATCAAGAAGATAGACAAAGCTGAGCAGGTATGGCATACAGTCAACCAACATCAATGGGAAAGATGGGTAAAGAACATGCCAAGACATATAAAAGACAATAGTTATTATTATATATTATAATTTTTCCACCAAATATTGATTTCTAAACACTTCATAAGTTAACACATTTGTATTGTATTGTTTAAAAATGAGTATAACCTTATTTTCTTTGCATTTTTCAAGGTCTGATATTTAAGTTCTTTTGACCTGTTGTTGTAATGATTCACTTCCAAATGTAAAAAAGGACAATGTTTATTATGTACTGAAGAAGGCAGTCAGACAAGCAGAGTTCATATAACTGAACTGAGAATAAGACCGGCAGACTAAATGGATGCAAGGCAAAAAGTAGGCTTAGGTACAATACTTCAAAAACAATGCAGGGGTCAGGCCAGAATTACAAGACAAGAATGTATGCCAAGGTACAAAGGATAATCCAAGGCAGAATACTTCAAACACAATGCGGGGGTCAGGCCAGAAACTACAAGACAAGAATATATGCTAAGGTACAAAGGAAAATCCAAGGCAGAATACTTCAAACACAATGCAGGGTTCAGGCCAGAAACTACAAGACAAGAATATATGCTAAGGTACAAAGGATAATCCAAGGCAGAATACGTCAAACACAATGCAGGGGTCAGGCCAGAATAACATTTACAAGAATATAATGCTCAGTATGAAATGAATAGTATTTACAATACCTCGCAAAGAGGCAATGGAGTGTGGGTGTCTTAAATGCTGACTGAGTGAGAGCAGGTGAATGGAATTTGGTTGATTGAGTCCGGGTTATGGGAAATGTAGTTCTGATCAGTCCAGGAAGGGGAAGATGTAGTTCACAGGGATGAGGAACCAGGAAACGTTACAGTTGTCATTTTCTACAAATAAATGCTCTGAATTAAAATATTTTAACTAAGAATTTGGAAGACATTTTGTCAGTAGTTTTTAGTTTATAAAAACAGAGAAACGTTTTTGCATTGGTTTCTCAATTTTTGCCACAGCTGTATAGGATGTTTCCCCACACTATGCAATATTGTTACACACAAAAGAACATCCTGCAATGTTCTCTGTTCCTCTTTTTCTTTTTTCACTGCTCTCTGTTCTTCTCTTTTCTCACTGCTCTCTGTTTCTGCATCAGCTTTTTGATATAGCTAAAGAACAACAATCAGTTAATTATAATCAAAGGTCAAAATCTATTTAACTAATTTGCATATACAGTAGGGTGGGCCATACACTGTATTGTTTTTTAAATTAACTGTGAGGGGTTTTCAAATAGTGTATTTTGGTGTGTAGATTACAAATCTGAATGTTTTATAATTCTGTATAATAAAGACTTTACACCTAGTAAGGGCTAGGTGTAAGATATAAGTTGTAACCTATGCCTACGTTGGAACTACACTGCTCAAAAAATAAAGGGAACACTTAAACAACACAATGTGCGGTTGTGCAAATGGATCAGACAACAGGTGGAAATTATAGGCAATTAGCAAGACACCCCCAATAAAGAAGAGGTTCTGCAGGTGGTGCCCACAGATCACTTCTCAGTTCCTATGCTTCCTAGCTGATGTTTTGGTCACTTTTGAATGCTGGTAGTGCTTTCACTCTAGTGGTAGCATGGGATAGAGTCTACAACCCACACAAGTGGCTTAGGTATTGCAGCTCATCCAGGATGGCACATCAATGTGAGCTGTGGCAAGAAGGTTTGCTGTTTGTCAGCGTAGTGTCCAGAGCATGGAGGCACTACCAGGAGACAGGCCAGTACATCAGGAGACGTGGAGGAGGCCGTAGGAGGGCAACAACCTAGCAGCAGGACTGCTACCTCTGCCTTTGTGCAAGGAGGAGCAGGAGGAGCACTGCCAGAGCCCTGCAAAATGACCTCCAGCTGGCCACAAATGTGCATGTGTCCACTCAAACGGTTAGAAACAGACTCCATGAGGGTGGTATGTGGGTCCGACGTCCACAGGTGGGGGTTGTGCTTACAGCCCAACACCGTGCAGGATGTTTGGCATTTGCCAGAGAACACCAAGATTGGCAAATTCGCCACTGGTGCCCTGTGCTCTTCACAGATGAAAGCAGGTTAACATTGAGCACATGTGACAGACTTGACAGAGTCTGGAGACGACGTGGAGAACGTTCTGATGCATGCAACAGCCTCCAGCATGATCGGTTTGGCGGTGGATCAGTAATTGTTTGCGGTGGCATTTGTTTGGGGGGCCGCACAGCCCTCCATGTGCTCACCAGAGGTAGCCTGACTGCCATTAGGTACCGAGATCCTCAGACGCCTTGTGAGACCATATGCTGGTGCGGTTGGCCCTGGGTTCCTCCTAATGCAAGACAATGCTAGACCTCATGTGGCTGGAGTTTGCCAGCAGTTCCTGCAAGAGCAAGGCATTGATGCTATGGACTGGCCCGCCCGTTCCCCAGACCTGAATCCGATTGAGCACATCTGGGATATCATCTCTGGCTCCATCCACCAATGCCACGTTGCATCACAGACTGTCCAGGAGTTGGTGGATGCTTTAGTCCAGGTCTGGGAGGACATCCCTCAAGAGACCATTCGCCACCTCATCAGGAGCATGCCCAGGCATTGTAGGGAGGTCATACGGGCATGTGGAGGCCACACACACTACTGAGACTAATTTTGACTTGATTTAAGGACCTTACATCAAAGTTGGATCAGCCTGTAGTGTGGTTTTCCACTTTGATTTTGAGTGTGACTCCATATCCAGACCTCCATGGGTTGATAAATTTGATTACCATTGATAATTTTTGTGTGATTTTGTTGTCAGCACATTCAGCTATGTAAAGACGAAAGTATTTCATACGATTAGTTCATTCATTCAGATCTAGTATGTGTTATCTTAGTGTTCCCTTTGTTTTTTTGAGCTGTGTATTTCAGCTGGTGCAACCCTTAAAATTTTAGTAGTGCGTAAACTCCATCCTAAATTGGAATTACGTTCAAATTAGGCTATGTTTGAACTTACACACAGCTGGTGCAACTGGCTGCAGGTCTTGAGCCGGCTGAGCAGGAGCTGGAAGTGTAGCCGGCTGAGCAGGGGCCTGGTCGTGAACCAGCTGCGCAGGTCCCTGGAGGAGGTGAGCCGGCTGAGCAGGGGCCTGGAGGAGGTAAGCCTCTCCATCGGCAGCCAGGGTATAGTGTAGCAGAGGCAGCATTAGCTGGATGTTGGCAAAGGGGACCGTGGGTGGTGAAACGTCCGTGTACACCCAACACGACTCACCGGTGGATATACACGGTGCCCTTCTGACCCCTGATGTATGGAATATTAAACATCTCAAAAGTCTATAGACATGTAGGCAAAGCTGTGTGGTTGTATGTTGAGGTTTGTGGTTGTACAATGAAGTTTGTGGTTGCAAGTTTGCTTTAACAAATCTGTAATCTCGTTTTGCAAGCTTGTATATTCATGTCCGTACTGGCATGCTATTTTTGCAAGTTAAAACTGATGCACATAGTAAACATGTCAAAAATCAGAGCGCGTTCAAACAAGCACCTGCGCATGTATTTAAGCCTCGCAGTAGAATGTTCTTTGCCGTAAACGTTTTTGTTGCAAGTCTGAAAAAGAAATATGCTTGCAATTCCAGCCGAATTTATTCAAATATAATATTACAGATTTGCAACTTTTTAAAATGTTTTCACAGTTCATTATGCAAGCTTGTAAAATATAACTTACAAGCACAAACCTAATTTTACCCACTTGCAAAAATAGCATGCAAGTACGGACATAAATATACAAGCTTGCAAAATGAGATTACAGATTTGTTAAAGCAAACTTGCTACCACAAACATGTGCGGGTTAGTGTTTTGATTTGTTGATCCAGATACATATTATTATCAAACATCACACCAAGGTTTCTCGGCTTCGATGTTACAGCTGATGAAAGAGACCCTAAAAGCTGATTAATCTTGGAAGATATAGTGTCTGGAGCAACAATAAGAACTTCAGTCTTATCTTCATTAAGCTGAAGGAAATTATTATTGAGCCAATCCTTAATGGAAGTCAAACATTCAAGAAATTCCAACACTTTGTTGGTGTCTTCCGGGTTGAAAGAGATATACAGCTGGATATCATCTGCATAGAAATGATAACGAATATCTACAAATTGGCTAATTATATGTCCCAAGGGAAGTATATATAAAGGAAATAAAATAGGACCTAACACAGAGCCCTGAGGCACCCCACAAGAAAGGGCTGCAGTTTCTGAACAATAGGGACCAAGAGACACAGAAAAACTTCTATCTGAAAGATAGGAAGTGAACCAATCCAGGGCCCTCCCTGAGATACCAACCCAGTGCTTAAGTCTCTCAAGCAAGATGTTATGGTCCACTGTATCAAACGCTGCGCTAAGGTCCAGCAACACCAAAACCGAGCACTGCCCCTTGTCAGAGGACATTAATAAAGGTTTGGACACTCTAAGTAGAGCGGTTTCTGTGGAGTGTTTCTGATGGAAACCAGATTGAAATCTGTCTAAGATGTTGTGAGTATTCAGCACAGCAATGAGTTGTTTAGCAACCACTTTTTCTAAAATTTTGGAGATAAAATGCATTTTTGAAATGGGCCTAAAGTTTGCCAGAATTGATAGATCCAGTTTGGGTTTCTTTATTAGTGGCTGAACAACCGATGGGATGATGGGACACAACCAGATTGCATAGAGCTGTTCAGTATAGAGAGAACCCAAGTACTCACAGACCCAAGAACATTTTTAAACAAAGAAGTTGGTACAATGTCTACTGGGCTTGAGGAACATTTCATACTGCTAACCAGATCATTGAGTTCTTGTAGCGAGATCAGAGCAAAGTACTTCAAGATTGGAGGCCGGGTTAAGTGAACTGAATGTGGAGGAGTAGATCAGATAATGCCATTTCTGACATCACTGATTTTATTTATGAAGAAGTTGAGAAAGTCATTGCAGTCCTTATTAGAAAACACTGGCACTTCAGTAGGCACAGGATTGACAATATTGTGGATGGTTTCAAAAAGGACTTTAGTGTTACCCTTACTAGAGGAAACAAGGTTAGCAAAATAGCATGTTCTCACCTCCTTAACCATGTTGTTATATTCAGTCAATATGTCCTTGTAATACAGCCGGTGAACATGAAGCTTGGAGGATTTCCACTGTCATTCCACCCTCCAGCAAGTACGCCAGAAACAGCCAATGGAGTCATTTAACCATGGAGAGGGATTGACAAGGGAAACACGTCGTCTATTAATAGGAGCCACTTTATTCAAAATTTTTGAGGAATATGTGTTGAATGCATGGACCAGACAATCAATATCAGCATGATCAGACAGCACTGCGTTTTGAACAAAAGCTGTGGGAAAACTTCTCAGCTGTGAAGCGATTTAACATGCGAGAATATTTTACACGTTAACTGGGCAGTAAATCTAATTTAAAAGACAGGTTGAACAAAATACAGTCATGGTCAGTAATATGCAGCTTCTCAGAGCAAACAGAGTCAAGATTAATACCAAGGCTAAAAACAAGGTCCAAAGTATGACCCCTAACATGAGTGGGACCAGACACATGTTGGATGAAATTAAAAGACTCAGTGACATTAAGAAAATCAGCAGCAAAAGTGTAAGACAAGTCATCAATGTGAATATTAAAATCCCCAACCATAACAACTTTATCCAACTCAATAATAGAAGATAAAAAGTCACCCAATTCGGACAAAAAAGAGCTGTCATAACCAGGGGGTCGGTAAAAAAATAAAATACAATAAAACGGATTAGAACTACCAACTTTGGTCATCTGCAGTTCAAATGAGAGAAAAACACTGATGGGTACTGTCCGATTTTGAAAGCAGTTTTTATAAACCACGGCGAGACCTCTACCCCTGCCAAAAAACCTGGGAGTACTAATGAAAGAACAGTCAACGTGGACAGAGTTCAATTAGAGGGCCAACATCCAAATTTCTCTGCCAAGTCTCCGTCAGGAACAAAAAATCTAGGCATTTATTAATAAATAAATCATTCAGAATAAATTATTTGTTTGTAATGGACCTAGCATTTATCAGCGCTATCCTGAAAGACGTGGACCCACTGCTAGGCAAAGCAGAGGCCCGGGCCAGAGGACGCAGATGCCTAAAAACTGAACCCCCAGAAAGTTTCCCTAGCGGGGGCGGTCTAACTGTTAAAATAGTCTGTATAGGAAAATAACATGGAGATTGTGTAAATGACACTGACGGGCTGTAGGGGGGGATATCACTTCTGACATTATCCTGAGAGAAAGAGGTGGCCGAGAAAGAAGAAGACTCTGCAGAGGGGGAGTGTGAAGTAAACAGTCAGTCATGTGGCGCAGACTGAACTGCGTGCTGTATGTTAGCTGCCAGCATCAAGCAGCCCAGGCGGTTTGGGTGGACACCATCGTTCCTGTAAAATTAGGAGCGGTTCCAAAACAAGTTAAAATTGTCAATAAATCTAAAATTATGGGCACAGCAGGAGGACTGGAGGCAGGTGTTTAGGCTGATTAGCAGGAGGACTGGAGCCAGGTGTTTAGGCTGATTAGCCGGCTGAAAAGCTCTGAGCCTCGAGACACTGTTGGCAAGCGACCACTGATAAACACAGATTTCTCACAGCGTTCTAAAAAGCTAAAAATGTTGTTAAAATCCTCCTTTGTCTGCTCAGATTTCCGACATGCCATGTCGTTATGGCCCACATGAATAATCACCCGAGTTATGGAGGGTGAGAGAGACTGCAGTAGACCGGGCAGTTTGTCCAGGAGAACTGGGACTGTTGCTCCTGGAAAACAGTGTGTTATAGCGTTAAAAATGTGAATGTTCCTGGTAATGCTATCACCCACTATCAGAGTTGTTGGGGGGAAAGAGCGACGTGGAAAGGGAATGCAAGACAACTCATGGCAGGAAAGTTTACGGACTACACTGCGTGACAGTACAGGCGAGATTTGAGAGCCCGATACATCGGTCCCTGGGGTGTCGAAGCACGGCCTCTTTGAGAATTCTGCACCTAGCTGAGGCGGTCGAGATCAAGGAGGAAGGAGGCCGCTGTGCTGAAATACGCATTCCATTGTGATGTAGAAATGATTAAATATTTGGGAATTAAAATAACAAAGAACTTGGAAGATCTGTATAATAAAACTTTTAGAGAATGAATCATTCAAGTTAAAGAAGATATACATACATGGTCAATGATCCACTTCTCTCTTTGGGAAAGAACTAAAATCATACAGAGGAGCATTTTGCCAAGACTTTAATTTCTGTTTAAGGCTTTACCTATATATATATATATATATATATATATATATATATATATATATATATATAGATGTTAATATATTTAGACAATGGAATAGGTTATTAAATAAATTCATTTGGAATAATAAGAAACCAAATCAAATTAAAATATCTTCAATCGCCAAAATTAAAAGGTGGTTTAAACCTACCTGCTCTAAAAGTTTATTTTCGAGCAGTACAACTGAAAATTATAAATAGCTGGTTACCAGGAAAGTCACAAAGAAATAAATGGAGACAAATTGAACTGTTGAGATATACCAATGACTATTTTTCAATACAATTGTACAATCAAGACAAACAAATTATTGAGAAGGTGAAAAACAACTGGGAGAATTAACTTCAATGTGATATTTTATTAATGGATTGGTAACAAATGTGTAAAAATATTTTTAAAACAACAAGTTCCAATTATTTGAAAGAATACTCATATAAGATTTTGATTAGATGTTTCATAACATACTCGAAGTAAAGTAAAGAAATGTTGGAGAGAATGTGGTGAGGAGAGAGCAAATCATAGCCATGTGTTTTGGTTATGTGGTGCTTTGGCTCATTTTTGGGAAGATTCAATAAAGGAAATTATTAAGGTTTTGTGGTCATTCAAAGATACCTCTTCCATATACTATGTCTGACCCTAAAAAACAATACATTCAACAAAACACAATGACTGACCTTTCCATACTTCCGTTTTGAAGTTTCAAGCAAATCTGAACCACAAGCTTCATTCTATATATATAAATAAACAATTTCTCCCATCTTTTTACAAAAAAGACATTTGATTTCTTATCCCCATATTAATCCTATCTATTTCATATTTTTCCGTCACCACATTTTTCATTTCATGCTTAGTTATATGTTTTTTCAACCAGTTTCTAGTAATTTGTTTAATTATTGGTACTTTTATCATTAAAAACAAATGAGAGTCCTTCTTTTTAATTACTTCTGCCCCCCCCAAAGCAAACATCTCCGTTCCTTATTTAAAAAGGTCCAAAAATCTATTAATCTAAATAATTTCCTTTATTGGATCTTCCCAAAAATGAGCCGAAGCACCACAGAACCAAAACACATGGCTATGATTTTCTCTCTCCTAGCCTGCAGGCTCCCCCTTCTCATTTTAATGGCGGATTGCTATTGATTTTTCTTTTTTACAAAATGTAAATAAAAAATTGTCACAAAAACATACTTTCCAATGTTTTCGGCTCTCTGCAACTGAATCACAAGGTTATGAATGAATGGTGATATTTTTGCAATGTAGTCTAACATTAGACTGAGATTACTTTGCTTACCTCAATCTTCTGTCAAATAAGGTCTCCTCTCCCGTTCTGCTGCTGGGGCATTTGGGTTTAAGTGGCAACGGCACATGCATTTCAACATCACGTCTCCTTAAGTCCTCTAATATTTCCTCATTTATGTCATCAACACATCCATGATTCATGGAAATGTTGTGTAAAACACAACAAGCCACAAAGAATGATTCAACTTTTTTAGGACTGTACTGTGCCTCCTGTCCTATCCAAACACCTGAAGCAAATTTTCAGTATTCCAAATGTTCGTTCAATTACACTGCATGTTTGTGTGTGTTTTCATTAAACAGCACTTCACGCATTGTTGCTGGCATCATAAATGTTTTCATCAGCCATGTCTTTAATGGATAGCCATTTTCCCCTTCACATCCACTTATCCAAGGTTGGGAAGATGGCAGGAATGGCAAACTAGGAAAAAAAGGAATGATACATGCATCGGAGTAAAAAGTAAATTGTGATGGGTGCAAGATGGGGCCCAAGGTGTGCTTCAATATTGGTTGTAATTATTAGCTATTTGTTATTTTAAATGTACTAAATTTAAATTGTTTTTTAATAAACATTATGGGCCCTATTTTAAGGATCTGAAACGCAAGTATCAAACGCGAAACGCAAGTGACATTGTGGGAGGGTCCCGGGTGCTGTTGCTATTTTACCAGCGGGGTAAATGACTCTTGCGCCCAACGCAAATCTAAAATGTGTAGGTCTGAAGTAGCTTCATTAGTCATAGGTGTGGTTTGGGCGTAACGTGCAAGATACCAATCAGAGTGTCATCTCACATTCCCTTTAAGAGCAGGCGCGCTTCTTCCATGGCGGATTGCTATTATAACGGCGTAAATGAGTCCCGGCTTGAGCCAGGGTATTTTGCAAAGACATGGGTGATTTTACTAGTAGAATCACAAATTACTTATATGTTGATGGATGGGTTGCCTTGCTGTTGATGAGTATCGTGCGAATAATTCATTCTAAATAATTTGGGTAAATGTGTACACTAGATGCATGCCTATTTTTTCACATCTTCGGACACTACAATGATTTCCCTCATTAGGTAATATTTTTCATTCTAATTATGTATATGCAATAATGGTAACTGCTGCATTTGTTTAGATGAGAGGAGAAAAGTGTATGCGTGTGCGAACGCTATATGCACCCTTAAAATAGCATATGAATAACACGCCACTGACTTTTAACCATGTTTTTCCTGGTCAGTGGCGGAATTGTTTTCGGTAACTGCAAGATAGTACCAGGGAGTGTTTGCGCCAGAACACGCCTCTTCTTTTCGCTGAACCGCCCAACGAACGCAAGTTCATTCCCTAATTTACTGACGCGCGTCTGTGGAGGGAAAAGTCCCATATGCGTCGGGTGCAAGATAGGAATGATACATGCGTTTGTGTAAAAAGTCAATTGCGCTAGGTGTAAGATAGGGCCCTATACCTTACATCAAAAACACTTTATGATTTTTGGGATTCTGTATTAAGAAAAATGTTGTGAAAATGCTCCTTTGCCATGATGGTATGAGGGTATTACAATAATAATAATAAGGCTTTTGCTTGTTATGCATCTTTTTTTGTGTTATATTTGAGAATGGTTGTGAAAAATTGCAATTGATTCAGGTAGCGGCAGGCTCCAATGTTTCCATTGTTGATCACTAGAAGTAAGACTGGTCATGAATACACAAAGATTGTGTCCAGAAGAAAAAAAGTCAGATTGTTTAGTCCATTTATATTTACATGTATGTGTAATCACTTCTGAAACTTTATTGATTTCTGCAAGATGGTTACAGAATGGATAAATCAGTTGTCTCTCCCTTTAATGCATTTCTCACAGAAGTAAGGCATTTGTTTATGCTATGAAGCCACTCCCCTTTCATCTGTTCTGACTGTATAAAAATGCACTGCTACCCTTCCTCTGGGAGAAACCATCCTCTGATGCCCCAGCAGCAGGTGAGTACATTTGAATAAATGAGTTTGGACCACGCAAACCCTGAAAATGTCTGCGTTTTTAAGAAAGTATTCATTTCATCGGGTGAGCATTACTCAGTGTGAAGTACCTTGAAATATTTTACTGGTGCATCCAATATCAGGGTGAATGCTGAAGCATTATCTGTGATTGTATTTTGCAATGAAAATGTACAAATGTTGAAAACAGGTAAATACCTATATCTAAATCGAATCATTCACAAGACTCTTTCAATCTAAAATAGATATACAATTTAGAAAAAAAAGATAAATAACAAGGGTAAAAAACTAGGAAGTTCAGTGGTGCTTGTTTTTTTTTTTTTTTTGGGGGGGGGAAAGGTCAGCTTCAGTATTTGACAACATGGTTGTCATTGTTCTATATTGTGCATCATTTCCAATCCCACTTTTTTGTTTTTTTATTATTATTGCCCCTACACTCCACACCCATCCCAACCCTTACCTACCGTGACCAAATGTTGAGACCAATTACCTATGCCATTTCTATATTATCTCTAGCTTATACATTTTGTGTTATTTACAATATTTACAAATCTTGTGCGTTTTACATATTCCAGTTTCATTTGCTCCACACCTCATCCACACTCAACACCGTCCATCTATCTGTTAACCAAAGCCATATTGGGTTACTGTTTGCCATATAAATTTCTACTCTACTGTGATGTTTCACATAATTATAAAACCTTTCTATTTTCAATGACTCCACCAATTTGGAATTAAAGATAAATATTTTTGCCAAAATAATTATCATATTATTAATTGTCTGACTACTACATTTTAAGTCTCTAAGTATTGCTATTTGTAATGTTAATTCAAAACAAATATTGCATTTATTCATCCATTCTTGTACCTGTGACCAAAAACATGCTACATAAGGACAGTACCAAAAAAGATGATCTATAGATTCTGCTTCCTCAGAGCAAAATCTGTAGAGTTGGGAAGACTGTATTCCCCACTTGTATAGATTTCCATTTGTTGCCAATATTTTGTATAATAACTTGTATTGAAAAATTCTAATTTTTGAGTCTGGTGTTGTTTCGCGTATTAGTCCAAATGCGTTATGCCACGGGATCGGAACATCAAAAATGTCTTCCCAGCTATTTTGTAGTTTATATGGAAAAGCAACCAGTTTTTTTCTTCTTAGATGGAATTGGTATATTTCTTTGTTTATCCGTATTTTCCTCATCCATGTGAGATCTTTAATACATGGTTGACCGACAATATCAGACCTTTTCCCCCCTTTTATTTTCTTCTTCCAATTATATGGTATTGCTGCGGTTAGTTGATTATATTTTTGAAGAGAGCATACGTCCCCATACGTTTTTTTTAACTGTATGTATGGCATCACTCCCCCGGCATCATTTATAATGTCATTTACAAACATTATTCCTTTTCCAAACATCTTGTCAATGTAT
>JACXGM010030971.1:0-13111 GCA_016801145.1 Umbra pygmaea
CATCCTGTGCCATATTCACTGTGTATATTTGTTGGAAATGAATTTTACATATCCAAAAATGTCAAGGTCTTTTCTTTAAAAAAACATCAACCATATGTTTGTACTTGCCTCAGGTCCAGTGTAACAAGAGTTTAACTTTGGGTATGTTTTTTTAGGCAGAATTTGACAATTAGGGGGCGAGGCTTAAGAGGTTAATGTATACCAGGTTATAGGCGCTGCGCAAATCTAGTTTCGTGAAGTACCTTGCACCATGCATTTTTTCAACGGCTGTGTGAATGATTGGTAAAGGATATTTGCATTTTACCGTTATGTCGTTGAGGGAACGGTAGTCGATGCACGGCCGGAGACCCCCGTCCTTCTTCTTAACGAAAAAAAAACTGGAGGACACCGGAGAGGTTGAGGTGCGTATGTGCCCCTGTGCCAGGGCCTCCTGGATGTACGATTCCATCGCTGCTGTTTCGGCATAGGAGAGAGGATAGATATGGCTCCTTGGCAAGGTGGTATCGAGGTGCAGCCGGATGGCGCAATCGCTGGATCTGTGGGGGGGTAGACAGGTAGCCTTAGATTTCGAGAATACTTCCAGTATGTCATGATACTCAGAAGGTACTACCAGTTGGAGATCCACCTCCCCTTGAGGGCTCTCTATAGATGTAGACACCTGCCACCTAGGAAAACATGTCTGTCTACAGCCATCAGACCAGTTCAATATCTCCCTCTTTCTCCGTGAAATGGTAGGGTCATGCAGGGAAAGCCAGGGCATGCCCGACACAATAGGGTGGGAAGGTGAGGAAATGACATACAATGATACGTCCGTTATATGCTGATCCTTCATGACCAATCTAATTGTCTTTGTGTGGTGCGTAATGTTGCCAGCTCCAATGGGACGCCCGTCCACTGCTCGAACTGGTATCTCTGCCTTCAGGTGCTCCAGAAGAATGCGTAAGGACACAACCAGCATCTCATCTATAAAATTTCCTGCGGCTCCAGAGTCAATCAAAACGTTTACAGGGCTAACCGTAGGGTAGTCAGGCAGAGCAGTAGGAATAGTCAACACATCATGGTTAATGGAGAGACAAAAAATGTTTAACGTTACCCCAGGCCCCAAGGAAGACCCTCCTCTGACGTGCGGGGTTGTTCCTCTCATGTTAGGGCATCTAGCCAGGACATTTCCCTCCTCACCGCAATACAAGCAGAGACCCAGGCAAAACCTCCTCCTCCTCTCCTCCGGAGTCAGTCGGGTGAAACCAACATCCATAGGTTCCTCCTGAGTCTGGCGATTTAGGGTG
Source organism: Umbra pygmaea (assembly GCA_016801145.1). Classification (NCBI taxonomy): domain Eukaryota; kingdom Metazoa; phylum Chordata; class Actinopteri; order Esociformes; family Umbridae; genus Umbra; species Umbra pygmaea. The sequence continues at coordinate 1,287 of JACXGM010030971.1, forward strand.
CGCTCCGTGCGTGTAACGGGTCCTCTTCGGGCCCTCCACAACCCGTCCAAATGAATGGCCATCCGCATGGGCTGATCGAGGGTTGCGTTATCGTCCCGGCAGGGCAACTCTGTCTTGAGCTCCTCCCGTAAACCTTCCCGGAATAACGCTAGTAGCGCCGCCTCCTCCCACCTGCTAGCGGAGGCCAGAGTGCGAAACTCCAAGGCGTACTCCGATGCCGTACGCCTCCCCTGTCGCACATGAAGCAAACGGTCCCCACTCTCCCGGTCAACCGCAGAATGGTCGAACACCGCTCGAAACAGTTCGATGAATTCTTCATAATTCTCTGTCTCTGGTCCTGCACCCTCCCATATAGCCGTAGCCCATTCCAAGGCTTTACCCGTCAGTAGAGACACCACCGTAGCCACCTTGGCCCGATCCGTGGTTCGCCTCTCTGTCCAATGCGTAAAGTAGAGGTCGCATTGTAAAACGAAACCCCTGCACTTAGCGGGGTTGCCATCATACCGCTCAGGCAGAGCGATGTCTGGAACACTCACGGAGAGGGATGGCGAGGGTAAGGGCACCTCTTCAGGACTCCTCGGGGTGGCGGGTGGGCTGTCACTATCCATATTACGCAGTTGCCTGAGCACCTCTTGCATGGTGGTCTCGAGGTTGGCCAACTGATTGTGGTGTTGCTGCAGCACACGATCCCGTTCACCTAACACTTCTTCAAATCCTGGGTCCTTTGCTATTTCTGTTACGGATAAGTGATGACGAAGACAGATGCAGAGGTCCAGGGTTGATAGTTTAATAAACACCAGAAATAGTAACAAAAGGCACAGGTCTAGAGTGGTGTAAGCCAAAACAGCGTAACAGAGAAACAATACTCGACAAATGAGCCTGTGAGTAGATCAGGTCTAAATAGACAGAACAAATCAAGTAATCAATACACCTGTTCCATGTTCTCAGGTGTCACCAAGCGTAGAGCTGCCTAGACCACTCCACCTTTAAAAGTGTCTTTGTAGACATAGTTTCTAACATGACCACAGATGCCCTCTACCTGTGTGTAACAACAACATAACATGTAAGCTAATAAAGAAACAACAAAAGTAATGAACAGCCGAGTAACCTAGTACTCGGGCAACCCTGACCTATGAGGACCCTGAGTACCCCTTACAGCTACAGTAAAACCTAGGAGTTTAGAGTAAATTAATTTTACACCACATCCTATAAAGAATACCTTACAAATGAATATGAGAAATAATAAGAATTCCAGTGTATAACTGCACCTCTTTGAACTCACTACCTATGTAAAAGACACCTGTCCACACACTCAATCAAACAGACTCCAATCTCTCCACAATGGCCAAGACCAGACAGCTGTGTAATGACATTAGGGATCCAATTGTAGACCTGCACAAGGCTAGGATGGGCTACAGAACAGGCAAGCAGCTTGGTGAGAAGGCAACAACTGTTAACGCAGTTATTAGAAAATTGAAAGTTTTGCTAATTAAAGTGGTACTATGTAAAGTGATACTATGTCAAGTGGTGCTATGTAAACTTGTGTTATGTAAAGTGATGCTATGGAAAGTGGTGCTATGGAAAGTGGTGCTATTTAAGTGCACCTATGTAAAGTGATTATATGTAAAGTGGTGATATGTAAAGTGGTGCTAATTAAAGTAGTGGTATATAAATGGTTCTAATTAAAGTGGTGCTATGTAAAGTGGTGCTATGTAAAGTGATTATATAGAAAGTGGTGATATGTAACGTGGTGCTAATTAAAGTGATGGTATATAAAGTGATGCTATGTAAAGTGGTGCTATGGAAAGTGGTGCTATGTAAGTGCTACTATGTAAAGCGAGTATATGTAAAGTGGTGATATGTAAAGTGGTGTTAATTAAAGTGGTGGTATATAAAGTGATGCTATGTAAAGTGGTGCAATATGAAGTGGTGCTATATTAAGTAATGCTATGTAAAGTGGTTCTAATTAAAGTGGTGCTATGTAAAGTGGTGCTATGTAAAGTGGTGCTATGTAAAGTGGTGCTATGTAAAGTGGTGCTATGTAAAGTGGTGCTATGGAAAGTGGTGCTATGGAAAGTGGTGCTATGGAAAGTGGTGCTATGTAAGTGATACTATGTAAAAGTATTATATGTAAAATGGTGATATGTAAAGTGGTGCTAATTAAAGTGGTGGTATATAAAGTTGTACTATATAAAATAATGCTACGTAAAGTGGTTCTAATTAAAGTGGTGCTATGTAAAGTGGTGCTATATAAAGTTGTACTATATAAAGTAATGCTACGTAAAGTGGTTCTAATTAAAGTGGTGCTATGTAAAGTGGTGCTATGTAAAGTGAGTCTATGTAAAGTGGTGCTATGTAAAGTAGTGCTATTTAAAGTGATTATATGTAAAGTGGTGCTGTGTAAAGTGGTAATAATTAAAGTGGTGCTATATAAAGTTATGCTAATTAAAGTTGTGCTATATAAAGTGATGGTATTTAAAGGTATACCTTGTAAAGTGGTGCTAATTAAAGTGGTGCTATGTAAAGTGGTTCTATATAAATTTATGCTATGTAAAGTGATGCTATATAAAGTGGTGCTAATTAAAATGGTGCTATGTAAAGTGAGTCTATGAAAAGTGATTCTATGTAAAGTGGGGCTACGTAAAGTGGTGCTATATAAGTTCTGCTATGTAAAGTGATTCTATGTAAAGTTGTCCTATGTAAAGTGGTGCTAATTAAAGTAGTGGTATATCAAGTGATGCTATGTACAGAGGCGTCATGCCCATTGAAAGTGAGGGGGCACGGGCCCCTCAGATTTTTGAGCCAAGAGGATTTTCCTTTTAATATTTGTATTTGTGGGCACGTTTCCATGTGCTGTGCACACTGTGCCCCCTTAAAGAAAGGTGCATGATGTCTCTGGCTACGTATATAAAGTGATGCTATATAAAGTGGTGCTATATAAAGTAATGCTATGTAAAGTGGTGCTATATAAAGTGGTGCTATATAAAGTGGTGCTATATAAAGAAATGCTATATAAAGTGATTTTATGTAAATTGAGGGTATGTAAAGTGAAGCTACGTAAATTCATGGTATGTAATGTGGTGCTAATTGAAGTGTTGCTATGTAAAGTGATTCTATGTAAAGTGGTGCTATGTGAAGTTGTGGTAATTAAAGTGGTGGTATGTAAAGTGGTGCTAATTGAAGTGGTGCCCTATGAATTGATGCTATGTAAAGTGAAGCTACGTAAATTCATGGTATGTAATGTGGTGCTAATTAAAGTGTTGCTATGTAAAGTGATTCTATGTAAAATGTGTAAAGTATGTAAAGTGGTGCCTTGTAAAGTGATTATATATAAATTGATGCTATGTAAAGTCATGCTATATAAAGTTGTGCTAATTAAAATCGTTGTATGTAAAGTGATTCTATGTAAAGTCATTCTGTATATATGTATGCTATATAAAGTGATGCTATATAAAGTGGTGCTAATTTAAATTATGCTATGTACAGTGATTCTATGTAAAGTGGTGGTACATAAAGTGGTGCTAGTTAAAGTAATGCTATATAAAGTGGTTATATGTAAAGTGGTGGTATATAATGTTGTGCTGTGTAAAGTGATTCTATGTAAAGTGATTCTATGTAAAGTGATGCTATGTATATTGGTGTTAATTAAAGTGGTGCTATGTAAAGTGAGTCTATGTAAAGTAATTATATATAAAATGGTGCTATGTAAAGTGCTGCTATGTACAGTTTTATATGTAAAGTGGAGCTATATAAAGTGGTTATATGTAAAGTGGTGGTAACTAAAATGGTGCTATTTAAAGTGTTGCTATGTAAAGTTAGTCTATGTAAAGTGGTGCTATGTAAAGTTATTATATTTACAGTGGTCCTATGTATACTTGTGTTATGTAAATTAATGCTATGTAAAGTGGTGCTATGTAAAGTGGTGCTATGTAAGTGCTGCTATGTAAAGTGATTATATGTAAAGTGGTGCTATGTAAAGTGGTGTAATGATGTAAAGTATACAGTATATTAATTCATACGAATCCTATCTAAATTTAGCAATTAGCAAAGTGCCCCAAGTATGCTGTTGATAACTATACATTTTATATATACAAGTAAAATAATAATCTATATAAAACTTTTATTTTTTAAGCTGTTTTATAAGTATGTCATTGTAGCTTTTAATATGTATTCAATCCACTGGGATAGTGAATAAAAAATAGCATAGTCTGGGCTGGGCTACTTTGGTTTTAACTAGGGACTTCCTAAAACTTGTGAACCCAGAAATGTACTTTTACTCTATACTTTCAACAACTCTGATAGCTATTCTAGATAGATTTCACAGCACCATGATCATCATGCAGTATCATTCTGTGGATAATGTTTACATCTACTGTCTTTATATAATATGCTTGATATTTAGATATTTAAAGTTTTTGTTTACTATAAATGGTTTATTCTTGTCTATTATTACTGCACTGCCAGAGCTGAGGCACATAATTTTCACTGTACATGGAATTACATCTGACTTTCCGTGTATGTGACAATAAACTTGAAACTTGAAACATGAGGAGTTTAAGGCAGCTATAATGCTGTCAGCAAAATGGGTGGATAAGATTATGTGTAATATTAAGTCCTACTACTAATTTCTGCTGGAATGTTTTAGACATCTGAAATGTGAGACAAATTAAATCACCCCAAGCATAGCCAGTAAATAAATAACTACACATTAAATTTAAGATTGTATTAAAATACTTACTGCCTATGTTCTAGATTATACATTTGTGAACAGATTCAGATTTATTTACTGAGATAATATAGGAAAATATGTAAATGTGATAAACTTTTTATAAAAGCTATTTTTCAAAACATGATTATTGTTAAACTAAAAGTTAGATAATTAAAAGTAATCTAATGGAAGTGTTGCAATCCTGAGGTCTCGGGCAGGGGGGGTGTTCTCATTCAAGTCATGTCCATCTCCAGAGTGGTCCATAATTAGCTTCTGCTTGGTTGGCACCTTCAAACAGATATAAAGAAGCTGTAGCTCCAGCATCACTAAGTCAGACACCTTCTTCCTCTGTGGTAAGACTCTCTTCATATCCTTATAGAATGTACCTGGGTTTGACCAGGTATTTATTTGTCACGTATATTTGAAATTGATGTTTGAGTTCAATTTTGACATTCAAAAATGTCTCTAGTCCAACTTCTACATTTTGATTGGAATTATCTTAATGTTTCACAGATTCTTCAAATAAGAACAAATTCATCTTTAGGAGGGGGAAAATAAGGTGAGATGATTTGATGTGACTTGATGTGAATATTCACTGGCACAAACTGATCAGCTAAATCTTGATTAAAGTTGCTATATATTTATTTGTAGGAGGGGTAAAATAAGGTGAGATGATTTGATGTGAATACTCACCAACACACTCTGATCAGCTAACTGTTGATTAAAGGTGGTATATGTATTAAATTTGACTTAACTTTTTGTTTCAAGTAACCAACTTTCAACTGCTGTTTTCACATTTTAAAAACTAGGGGAAATTATGTACACTAATGAAGTTTTAATTACCAATGTCTTTAACTGATTTATAATTAATTATTTACAAACGTAGGTAAATGTGTCTCAATAATGAAACCTTTAACTAATTCATAGTTAAATACAACTTTTGGATGCTGGTCACTGAAAGAGAAAGTAGTTTGGTTATTAACTCAGCGCGGTTTACACAGTGACCCTTTGAAAATTAAGAGACACAGAGTCAATCATTTTCATTTTTTCCTCACTTCTAGAGATCCGTCACCATGAGTACGGACGCTGAGATGCAGATTTACGGCAAGGCAGCCATATACCTCCGTAAGCCTGAAAGGGAACGTCTTGAGGCTCAAACCACCCCTTTTGATTCAAAGAATGCCTGCTATGTCACAGACAAAGTGGAGCTGTACCTTAAGGGTTTGGTCACTAAAAGGGAAGGTGGAAAATGTATCGTAACGGTCACAAAACCTGACGGCACTAAGATGGTAAGCTTGCACTAAGAAGTATTAATATTAAACATGATTACTGATTAAATAAATATACAACCTTAATAGGCAAATTAAGTCAATAGCAAAAGACACTGTATTATGAATATTCTTTTTATTATAAGCATTTAAAAAATGTTTTCATATATTAAAAGTTGTCATGAATTTTTTTATATTGACAATTCGAGCAAGTTTGTCAGGGGATCATGAAAAAGTGTTTGTGTTAAATTATGTGAAGATTGGATTTTTATTTGATTTCCACAAGGCATATCTACCAGTATTAACAAGGATATCTATTTTGATCTAATTTTCAGGAAGGAGTAGAGTTCAAAGAGGCGGATGTCTGTGAGATGAACCCCCCAAAGTATGACAAGATTGAGGACATGGCTATGATGACCTACCTGAATGAAGCCTCTGTGTTGTATAACCTCAAAGAGCGTTATGCAGCATGGATGATCTACGTAAGAAAACTGAACACACACAAACACACATTAATGAATTTACATATAAGCAACTAGACAGAAATAAACAATAGGAATAAACCATACCAATAAAGAACACATGAATATACCAAAGTACACATCTTCACATAAATCAAGTAAAATGTAAATCTGGTGGCTAAATCCATCTTTCAATGTGTTCCCTTTGATCCAGACCTACTCTGGGCTTTTCTGTACCACGGTGAACCCCTACAAGTGGCTCCCTGTTTACGACATGGAGGTTGTCAACGCCTACAGAGGGAAGAAGAGGATGGAGGCTCCACCCCATATCTTCTCCGTCTCTGATAATGCCTTCCAGTTCATGCTGATCGGTACAAGCTCTTATTGGATGTATTAATAGATAGGGTTAATTTAGTAAAGGATGCTGTTTTCTATGGGTGGTTTGACTATATAATCTGACTGTTCCAAAACAAGTAGTCTTTAGTCTTTAGTCTTTATAGTAATGTGGTATAAACACATTCATGTACTTATACATTTGATCCAGAATTATGAGCACCTTTATGTTTATTATTTCAGATAAGGAGAACCAGTCTGTCCTGATTACGTAAGTTCTTTAAGAAAAATAAGTGTCTTTATACTAATGTAGTCACTTGGGAGAAAAGTGTTGGAATAATTGTTATTCATTCCATTCAGTTATGCTAACAGCCGAAGTATTTTTTCCATTGTATTTTCTCATAGAAAGCAAATCTGAGACTCCAAAATGTACCTAAACACTTCTTTCTCTGTCATATAAACCAGTGGAGAATCTGGTGCAGGAAAGACTGTGAACACCAAGCGTGTCATCCAGTACTTTGCCACAATTGCAGTGTCTGGTGTTAAGAAGGAAGTAGACCCTACCAAAATGACGGTAAATTTGCTCTGCATTAACTATTTAATACATTTAAATCAATCAAATTAATTTTTTAAATAACATTCAGTTTATTTGGCTGGGTAATGGTTATTTTAAGCATTGAATCTAGATCACTTTTCTCATTTCCAGTAAATGTGTTTTTGTCACCCAGGGGTCTCTTGAGGATCAGATCATTGCAGCTAACCCTCTGCTGGAGGCTTACGGTAATGCCAAGACAGTGAGGAATGACAACTCATCTCGCTTTGTAAGTATGAATCGCCTACTGTGGAAGTTACATTATATAAACATTAATTTCAGTTGTTCCCTATTTTCATATAAACAGATTAAAAAAAAATGCTTTAGCCATCTACATATGTTATTCAGTCTGTCAGTTACAGCACAAATTAAATTTTATTCATCTCTTAGAAGTAATATACATATTTGAAAGGATCTTTCTAAAGAAAATGTCAATTTAAATTGTCAAAGTAAAATGCTATATTTGTTTTTGTTGACCTATTTCTACAACTAAATATAATAAAATACATATCTTTACACAACACAGTGACTGACAATAAACTACACAAGGATTAATTACGGATGAATACTTACTAAGTCGTTGCAGCTGGGTAACTAATGATGAAGATCTATTGGATAATGAACTCATGTGATATGGTCAGCTGATCTGAAAAGCAGGAATTACCGACTCATACAGGAACTAAACTGACAAAAAACCCAAGGGATAAACTGAGATATCAATACAATGAAATGAGGGAGGACCATTACATTACCTTATATTATAAACATTAACTTCAGAACTTCCCTATTGTTATATAAATCGGTTTAAAAAGATTCAGCCAACTACATATACCTTTTGAAGTCAGTGGACTACAGATGACAAAAATCTTATAGATCACCAACTGTCATTTATGTTTGTTTGTCTTTCTCACTTCATCTTGCTCTCTTTGCATCCATCGCTCTTATAGAAGTTATATTCATATTTAAATGGGTTCATACATCTTTCTAAAGCAAATGTAAAAATAAAACGTATGTTGAATGTTTTTTGCTGCCCTATTTCTCCAACACCCATTACACACTTTAGGGTAAATTCATCAGGATTCATTTCCAAGGTGGCAAACTGGCTAAAGCTGACATTGAGACCTGTGAGTTGCCTTTGACTGTTAATTTCTAAATTACACAGATTCTATTTTGCACAACATATCACTAAGTGTCATTTATGTTTGTTTGTCTTTCTCACTTCATCTTGCTCTCTTTGCATCCATCGCTCTCAGACCTGCTGGAGAAGTCCAGGGTGAGCTTCCAGCTGCCCGATGAGAGAGGCTACCACATCTTTTTCCAGATGATGACAGGACACAGGCCTGATATCGTTGGTACGTCAGAGTAGAGGAGTTTAAAGGGAATTGATTCCCACTACTATTTATAGTACTAAAAACATTTCAAATGTGAAATTACAGGTAACACAGCATGTAGACATGGTTCAGGGCATTGGGAAAGATCTGTCAAGTGATATCCTAGTCCATGATGTCTGTTCACCTCTTTTTGGAATAGTATTCTACTAATATTTTTGTAAATTTATTCTACTAATATTTTTGGATATTTTTAGAGTGTCTCTATTGAGAAAAGGAAAAAAGTCACCAAGGTAGAACATCAGAACTTGAAGCAATTTGACTGACCTGCCACTCTCTATTGTCCACAGAAATGTGCCTCATCACCACCAACCCATACGACTTCCCTATGTGCAGTCAAGGTCAGATCACTGTGGCCAGTATTAATGACAAAGAGGAGCTGGATGCTACAGATGTAAGTCCAATGAAGGGTTACCCAAACTACATAGAGAATGCCTTAGGTTTTTATGTTACTACAAGTCCAAACATTGGGCTAGTTCATTCTAAATGCATTGTGACCATTATATTGCTTTAAATATCAATATTGTAATGAACTGAAGCTTGTGTTAGACTACAGAAGTGTCTACCTGTAGTTAGAAAGCCTGCCTGATAGCTGCTGTCACTGAATGCATATCTTCTAATGTTAGACAATCTTCTCGTTGTCCATGTGCATACAAAATTCACTAACAGCTGTCAAAGGCACATTATATATCTTTTTCTGTTCTCTTTCTAACAACATTGATACTTTAAGTTTCATGTACATCTTGTATTTTGTAAGTTAGTGAGTTAGTGGGTCAGATGTTTAGCTAAATAGCCAGCAAGATATTACTCCCCAGTATTTTCATGTTGCTACTGCTGCTCAACAATGTTACCAACAACATTTGCCAAGGGCCAATATAACACCTACAACAGCAGTATGAACAGCTGAATTCTTTTGTTAAAGCTGCACGATGTAACGTTCAATTAATTTGGCCTGCATTTTACATAGATCATTTAAATAATGTATTTATATATATGTTTTTACTGAACACAAGAATAATACTGTGACAATATAACCCATATCTGAAAATACAAATTATTATAATATAAGCATTTCGTTCTAGTTAGATATTGTAAATTGGCGATTTTGCTATTCTGTTATTGTCAGTATATTTATTATTTGTGTGTTATTTATGATTTCTATTTCTGGATCCAATATGCTTGTTCATAACTTTAAATAATCCTAAAACATAGTTTTGTATTTTTTGTAATTTTTGAAAGTGCAGATTTAAGTAGACAACTAACTGCATCTGACTTTACTCCCCTCTGTTCCAAAGTGGTCAAACCTAAAAATTTATTATGAAACAAATGCACATTTAAATGCATTGCCAAAATGCTTATTTTCTTTGCTAAATAAATAGGATATCAACAACTAAAAAAATCATAAAAAATGTTGTTCTGCACAAGATGTTTGGGCCCGTCTGATTGGCTGCTGTCATGAGAGCACATAGTTTTAAAAAGTACAAAAGAACAGTAATTGAAAGGGTTCCCACGTTGTTGGTGCTTCCTGTGAAAAGTAAAGATTATAAAATTAAGGCAACAAAGTGACAAGCAATTTTATTAATTAAATATTACTCAATTAAATTGTGTTTTGTTATAGTTTGCTTAATTTTATTGAGTAATATTTAAATAATAAAATTGCTTGTCACTTTACTCTCTTAATTTTATTGAGGACAGAGGTGTCTCACTTTTTATCATGTGAATAAAACCCAAACTACGATGTAAAGGGAGTTTATTTTTAAGTAATCAATCTAATTATACGTATTTTACACTTAATTCAGTTAATGGATCACTGGTTAGATATGAACTTCCTTTACCTGGTCATGTTGGTCTTAATTAGGAACCTGTGAGTAACACCCACACATCCTATCCATTGAAGCTCCACCTCAGCTTGTCAGACATCTACAACAGAATGTTACTACTGTGCCCTGACCTGTTTAGTGTGAGCCAAGCCCGTTCATCTGGGACTATCAAGTCATTTTCTCAGGACAACTGTTATGTAGTATTTTAATGAAGTAAACCAATGATTTGTTTCACATTAATGTACTTTTTATCTAATGCCAGGATGCCATTAACATCCTGGGCTTCACTGGTGAAGAGAAGATTTCTATCTATAAGCTGACAGGAGCTGTGTTGCACCATGGCAACCTGAAGTTCAAGCAGAAGCAGCGTGAGGAGCAGGCAGAGCCAGATGGCACAGAGGGTGAGTCACAGATATAGATATACAATGTATAGAGCAGCATATACTGTATACATATAGAACTGAACTAAATAAATCTGCAAAGAGGGTGAGTCACACCTGCCCATGAATTATAAACTAGTAATCTTGTGTATGTTGTTTTTCACTCTCTCTCCAGAGGCTGATAAAATTGCCTACTTGCTTGGCCTGAACTCATCTGAGATGCTGAAGGCTCTGTGCTACCCCAGAGTGAAGGTCGGCAATGAGTATGTGACAAAGGGCCAGACTGTTCCTCAGGTAAGGGGGCAACAACGGAGAATCTACCTTTTCTTGATCACAGTTATCATTTTTGGGACTGATGCATTGCACGTTTATAAAGAGATGTTGTTTTCTAATGCTCTAATGATCTTATCTCTAGACATGGTCAACATCTAATTTAATGAGACATTATCATTACAGGTTTACAACGCTGTCTCAGCTCTGTCCAAGTCCATCTATGAGAGAATGTTCTTGTGGATGGTCATCCGCATCAATGAGATGTTGGACACCAAGATGCCAAGACAGTTCTATATCGGTGTGCTTGACATTGCTGGTTTTGAGATCTTTGATGTGAGTAAAAGACTAGAACAATACAGGGAATTGTAATTGAGATGGATTTCAGCCTTAAATATATTGAAAATATACCTTTTAAAATGACATCAACAGTACAACAGCATGGAGCAGCTGTGCATCAACTTCACCAATGAGAAACTGCAACAGTTCTTCAACCACACCATGTTTGTCCTGGAGCAAGAAGAGTACAAGAAGGAGGGAATCGTCTGGGCCTTCATTGACTTCGGCATGGACTTGGCTGCCTGTATTGAGCTTATTGAGAAGGT